>PVLC010035881.1:0-16029 GCA_004027655.1 Graphiurus murinus | reverse complement strand
AAAAAAAATAAAAAGTATACTTGGATAGTGAGCTTACAGTGTGGTAAGAGATAGCCCTCTGAAAAAAAGGGGAAATATTTGGATCCTCCTCTGGGTTTGGGTCTTTTGATCCATTTTATTTCTCTAATGTGAGTATTAGACTTCTCTATAAGGCATTTATTTCTTTAATCAGAGTAAAAGCTTATATTCAAAATTCAGTTTTTATCCAGACTTGATTGAATATCAGCATATATCACTATATACAATTAATATAAGCATATATCACTATATACAGAGCTTGTTTTAATTTATTTACGTATGCCATATTTGGCCGAAATATTTAAAAATAGCATGATTCTTTAAATATTTCTAGTAAATTCTGATTTTTCACTTCACTGAAAATTTATCTTGTGGAATACAGAATATTTGAAAGTGAGAAATACACAGAATGGCAAGGCATTGTTTCAAACACTTCTATATTATACGTGAGACATATGAGATGGTTTTGGTTCCTATTTCATTGGCCAGTAAATATAATTTTATATAAAAGGACTATCTCACATAGGAAGGGGAAAAGCATTTTCACTTTGATCAGGATTTCTCCAAAGTTATAATTACCAGTCTCATTAACTAAATTGATAAATTTAATAAAACCAATAAAAGTTACCCATTATAATGATTTACCCAAACCTGAAAGTACTATATTCTCTATTTGATGCTTTAATGAGGTATAATCAATTTTTATTAATTTGATATGTAAGGAAAACTTTAAAATATTACTAATAGAAAATTCTATATTTAACATTACTGCTGCTAATTCTTAACAATAAAAAGATCTTATTAATTCAGATTGAAGTTTAGTATTCACTGCAATCTGTGAGCTAGTGGCATTACAATAGCACATGTACATGGGTAACTATGTCTCTAATTTTGATGGAGTAGCTACATATCCCATATCATTTGTAATTCTTGGCAACTTGTTGACATAAACAGTATAGATATTATGTCAGATTAACTAATAAGAAAGCTAGAGCTGGGCACAGTAGCATATGCCTATAATGCTAGCACATGGGAAGCTGAAGCAGGAGGATTGCAAGTTCGAGGCCAGCCTCAGCAACTTAGTTTCAAAATAAAAAATAAAAGGTTTGTGTGTGTAGCTCAGTGGTAGAGCCTCCCCTGCATTCATGCTTGGTTGCTTCTTTTATGTGCTTTAAGCATTTCATAACATACATGCCATTTTATATAACAAGATTTCCTTAGTTCTTAGGATTACATAAGATAATTATCCTGTGAATTTTTATTAATCTGTTATAGTATTAGTCAGAATATGTTACTTGCATGTTTTCTATACTACAAAATTCTTTGAATGCAATGACTGCATTGTTGGCTATTTCATCTCTATCATATAGGAGCTGCTCAAAAATATTTGTCAATAAGCAATGAATAAATGCATATTAGAACAAATAATGGTAGACACTATTTATGGAGCTTTTAATCATCTGTCAATTCATGGGTGTTTTCAAGCATTTTCTCACTTTTGCTATCTCTTTCAGCATATATGCCCTGTTTTTGCCATCTCTATGTCTCTGTCTCTCTGTCTCTCTATCTCTCTCACTATTTCTTCCTCCCTCCCTCTCTCTGTATAGACATATATGTGTGTCTATAAATGCATATAAATATATGACCTTAAATTTTATATACCATATATTTTGTGTATATAATATATACTATGTATCATGAAGAAATCATTCTATTTAAGTATTAAAGCAACTGTATAACTCTCAAAGACATTACTATTTTCATTAACCTGATGAGGAACTTGTAACTCAGAGGCAATAATTGTTCACTGCTAAGATATGAGCTTATAAAAATCATTTTTGAGGAACACAGGTTCAAGGACAACCTTAGCAATGTAGTAAGACTCTTAGAAATGTGGCATAACTCTCAGCACCTTGTGAGGCTGTGTTTCAATATAAAAAAATAAAAAGGGCTAAGGGTGTAGCTCAGAGGTAGAATGTCACTGGGTTTAATCCCCAGTACAACACATGGAAAAAAATGTTTTTGAGCAAGAGTGGCTGTGATTTGAGCTTACTTTGAAATACCTGTTTTTGTTTTTCCCATACAATACTATTTCCAGATTGTAGTCTAAATTTTTCTTGAAAGAAGTTTCTAGCATGAAATGGAATAAAGATAATGGAATGTGATACACCCTGGGAAGATTAGAAGATTATAGCAGAATAGATTTGGAAGTTTCATAACTTTAAAATTGTCCATAACTAGCATTTTTATTTTATGGAAATGAAAGATAATCTACAGGTAGGATAAGTGATATTTTACCTTAGATTAAATAGCTCTGAGAAGGGATTGAATATGACAACATGTTCTGCTTGATCATCATCTCCATATACCCTTGAAGGATCTCAGGAGTTTATAGCTTTTCCTTGCTGGCAGTACATGGGTTTTTATGTATACCATCAGAGTGTATCCTGGAGTCCCAAAGCAAAATTGTGTGTGGGGAAATCCACAGACATTGTAGTGCAAGAGTGGTTTTTAACTAGGGAATTGCTTTAATCATCTGAAAGAAAATTAACCTTTTCCCTCAGTGTAGCCAGCTTCTCTTTGAAGGCTGAAGTGTGATTCTGTGTGAAGTTTGTAGGACCTCTTCTATTTTTGCCTGAATTTTGATCTTTCTCCCTCTTTAAACAAATCCTTCTCTCTAGGCATGAAAAATCTTATGTTGAATCTCCAGCCAAAAGAAAATGTGTCTTCCAAAGTGAAAAGTTGGCCCAATTTGAGAGTGTTATGGATTAAAAGTGGCAACCACATCCCCACACCACAAAGAAAATGCACATGCTCTCCGCTTCCACTCATGCATGCATAAAATACAGATTGTGTGACTCAAATCAAAGTCCTACAGAATAAGTAACGTGAGATTCTCTGGCATGTTGTGTGAGAGACAAGTTGCTCCCTTTGTGGTGGCTACATTTTATACATCAGAACTTCCTTTCACATTTTACTATTTATAGCACTTTATATGCCAAACATACCAGCATTTGGAAGTCATTCCATATCATTTCTAACAACAGTTCTTTGTTTCTTACAACAGTACAAGACACTATTTAATAACACTACAGGAACTGATTGGTCCTAGGTCAAGGTTAAAAGACAGAATGGCTTTATTTTGAAGACACAGTTTTTTCACTAATAATATAAAACCTCAAATAACAGTCTTTGGAGGAACACCATCAAGACATCTGAAAACAAATGGTATGAAACAAACTTGTCCCATTGTACTTTAATATTGCCTTACTTTTATTTCCTTTTTAAGATTTTTTATCTTCTTTTTTTATCCGTGCATTGTAATTATACATCATAATTATGTTCAGTGTGACAAATATATACATTTACACAGCATTCATTGTGTGTTTCCCTCCAGTCCCCTCCCCTCACTCCCCCTACCTGCCCATAGGTAATCTTGTGTTACCTTTTTATGGAGTTTTTCAATGTACAAAATTCATTTGCATTTATCAGCTGCCATTTAATTGTGTTAAACCAAGGTTTTACCAAGGTCATACATGACAAATCACTATGAGAAATAGATCTGTTTACTTTAATTCTAGTGTCCCTTTTGTGACATTTTGCCTCTATTCTATAAGGAGAGGCAACTTCATTAAGAATTAATGCCAATCTTAGCTACAGTAAAATTATTTGGTAAAACTGCAAAAAATGATCAGTCTTGAGTAGATCTAAGAATTTCCCAAAATGAGCTCTTTGAAAAATTTCCAAATTATTCCTAACTGCTGTATATCGAGCAATAAAAGAAATTGCTTTCCTGTATTTTTTCCCCTTTGTGTTTGTGTACCTGCTCACAAAAATCATCTCATACATAATGCAAAGTAATAAACTACAGCTTGTAATGGCCACAAAGGCTTGCCCGTGTGGAAATAGAACTGGAAATCCATTACTAGCAAGCACCCTTCCAATGCAATTCAAGTTTGACAAACATTAAACAATTTGAGCAGGTACTTGCAGTCAATGTTTCCTCTGAGTGCTTTTTAGGTGTCTCATCATCATGTTATTATTCTAAAATGTTGGTGAAAATTAATGATTTCCTTTAGGTAAATCATTGTGGGTTGAAATGCCACACAGGAGTAGCCATCACCATTTTTTTTTAAATAGGGAAGATAATATGAGCTCCCTGTTCACTAGTTTTTGTCTTTGAAAATGCCAGTTCTCTTGAAATTCCATTTTCTTTGTGACTTCTAAAAATATGTGGCCATTTGATAGGAATCTCAAATAAAATGAGTGTTTTCAAAATAAGCGCATTCTCATTCACTTATGGAAATATAAATCATCAGTGGCTTTGGTATATGAAACAAAATAGTTTATAGTTCCAGAAGGATTATAGAAGATTTCCTTTAGCAAGGAACATCTTGCCTCAATAAAGTCTTCTGCTTGCAAAGATGAGTTTTACATTCATTAAGAGGCATTCTTAAGGAGAGTTTAAGTGCATATCTGATTTTAAGGTATTTTCTTGCTATTTTAGGGGGGAGAGTTTCATAGACTATTGCTTATTTCTTAGAGGAAAAAAGCTTCATAATTTGCACATTTTATCCATGAAAAGCCCACTAAAAACTCTAGTTTTTGCAGCTGTGTTATCACAAGAGAATGGAAAACTTATGACCTTTGCACAAGATGTAAGTTCAGGGATTCAAAGGACCAAGACAAAACACCCTCTCAAAATCATCCCCTTCTTAACAGCATTTACTTCTTCTTGGCAAAAAAATAAGAAATTTTCTTTCTTTTATTTATCTCCATTTGCATTTTTTGTTATGAAACTATTAAATTAAAGAGAATAGGATTATATACTTAATGCCACAAAAATTTATCCATGCTTCTTCTTACTTCTGATTATCCTCATAGTATTTTGAAAGACAACTCATTTCATTCTTAAATATTTTGTTAGATATTTATATAAGACAGTAATGTTATTTGGAAAAACATAATATCATTACTATACCTAGTAAATTACTATTCCCTAAAAGAACACATAAGCAATTATACAACTCTCCTTGATGGTTTTATAAATGTTTCTCTTTTATTTGTACCAATTTTGATCCAAAGTATACATATTGCCTTTCTCTGAGATTTCTACTTATATGTGTTTATATCTGAGATTTCTGTTTATATCTGTTACCCCCGACTTTTTATGTTTTCTTAAAAATTTATTTATAGAATTAAATAATTCATTGCTCTGTAGCATTTTTCCATAGTCTAAATTTTACCAATCACTCCTTTTAAGGGTGATCAACATCCCCCTGCTTTTATTTCCTGTAAAATGGTACTTTGATATAAAGGTTTGGTTCAAATACTTTGTAGGTTGTGTTGCATACATTTTACTTGGCCACATAGAAGGCACATAACATCTGGTGTTTTCTTCTTTTCTCCTCTCCCATCCTTCTCTCTCTCTCCCCGCCCCCCTCCTCTCTCTCTTTGTGACATTGTGGTAGAGTCTATTATTATCCAACCAATAATCTCCCTTTTCCAACCCTTTCTTCCCTGAGCCCTCCTAAGGGAAGTGTGCCTCCCTACTACAATGGTATCGAGCATCCCCATTTGACTTGCTGGGGCCTACAGAATGTGAATAAATGTAGCATCCACAACTTCATGCCTCTTCAACATTGACCCTGTGTTATGAAACTCATGCATTTCAAATAGTGACTGCTCTTTTTTTTAAATCTTGAATACAGGTTGGGAAGACAGAAATTCACTTGAAACCAACCTACAGTTTGGAGCTAAGCTCAGTTTAGTACTAGCTGACCCATAGATTCAAATTCTTTTTTAATTAAGAAATAAGCCAGGTGTGGTAGCACATGCCTGTAATCCCAACTACTTAGGAGACTGAGGCAGTAGTATCACAAGTTAGAAGACAGCCTTAGTGAGACCTTCTTTCAAAATGAAAAAATAAAAAGAGCTGGGGATATTGTTCAGTGGTAGGGAACTCCTGGGTTCAAGCCCCAATACTGAGTTTGAGGATTATTTACTGAGCAACATTATTGTAGTCAAAGCTTGATGATATACACATGGATATCAATCAAAGGACTGATGTGTTAGATTGCTCTTTGTTCTTTTAACTTAAAGGTTTTAGCAACCATCTATGATCATAACTTTAATCATTTACTTTGTTGTGGGTTGCATATAGTGATATTCTATGATTCTTTACTTATATAATTATTCCAGGAAAAATACCTAAGAAGGTACCCTGAAGTATAGTTTGTAAAATAAAGGGTAATTTCTTTTTGTTCTTTAACTTCATTTGCCAATTTTTAGAATAATGAACTGGTTCCCTAGTACCTTCCCATGGTAACCAATGTGATTCCAAGTGTTATATACTTAAGTATATATAACACTCATGGATATTCATTCTATCAGCTGTGGCTGATAATATCTTTGATGACTTATGTCCACTTTAAAATTTTTATCTGTATTGAAACCCACTATTGATAATTTTCTAAACAGTAGGACTGGAGCCATTCATTTTTATTTTTATTTTTTTAGCAGAGATACTTTTCTCCAAAAGCTAGAAATCACTACTATAGTTTAGGAAGGCAAGAAAATTGCTGACAGTAAAATTCTTTAATGAACTGAGTCCACAGCAGCCACTCTGACTGTTAGGAAATCCCCAGAGTAAAATACAGTATATTGGCAAATAGCTCAAAGACCTACCATCTAAGATTTAGAGACTTTACAATTCAAGAAATTTCATTGGTAGGGGATTCATGGTATAAAGATGGTCTCCCAGCTAAGTGGTCTTCAGTAAATGACAAATACAGGATTAGCTGCCAGGAGCATTAGCCCCTCTAATTCAGTATTTATAGCCATTCAAGTTATTAGCTTTTTAATTAACACTGAAAGATCTGAAAGTACCTAATTATATTCTGTTCTAATTATATTAACAAATTATACACATGAAAATTAAAATTCTGTTTTTTCTAATATTCTCTTTAAGAATGTGCAAATAGAGTGGATGTTTTCTTAATAAATGTTTCTCAACTGTTATTATGTTTCTAAACAGAATAGAAAAAAATACAAGTTAATAGTGTTCATTTAAGTATGTTGCATCCAGTTGGGATTATAGAATTAAAACAGGCTTTACACATGGGTATTAGAGATGTACCACATCCATTTATTTAATTCACTGTAATAATAATCTGCATATTGAATTATTTAACACATCTTTTTATAAAGGGCTCTATGCATTTGGATTTGAATGTGAGGCAGATTAAATTGTTTCATTTATTTCCTTTAAGAAGCAATCAACTGGAAGGGCCATTTCAGAGCCTATAGAATAGAAAGGGAATAAAGGAAACCATATACAATTTTGAGAAAAGAGTGGGAATCAACTTCTGATACCGTGTTGCTCACTTGGGCTTAGGAATCATACTGAATAGAGATTCTAGTCTTGAAATCTTTTGCTCTCTTACTAAACCATTAAAACAAAATTGTAGGAGGCCCTCAACAACTTAGCCATGCCCTATTTCAAAATTAAATAGGGCTGAGGGTGTAGCTTAGAAGTAGAATGCCCTTTGGCTTAATTTCCAGTGCCACACACACAAAAAAAATGTTGTTTTAAGGGTTTTTTTTTAAAAAAATATTTTATCCTGAGCCCTAAAGATAAATGCAGACTCTGTTGGTAATACAATTTTTTTTTTTTTTTTTGCGGTACTGGGGATTGAACTCAGGGGCATTCTACCTCCGAGCTATACCCTCAGCCCTATTTTTTTTATTCTTTATTTTGAAACCGAGTCTCACTAAGTTGCGAAGTGCCTCACTAGGTAGCTGAGGCTGGCCGTGAACCCAGATCCTCCGGTCTCAGCTTCCCGAATGCTGGGTTTACAAGCGTGTGCCACCACGCCCAGCTGTTGGTAATACAATCTAATGAATCTTTAATGTAATGATCCAAACATTGGGTCAACTCCAGTGTGTAAGAGCTGGGGCAGGTTTCTTTTCAGGATAGTCAGTCAGCCGAGGAGGGTTTGTTTGACATTTGTCTGGTCTAAAGCAATGTGGCAGGGAGATATGTAAAGCATTATTCATGTTTCCTTTCCATACCTTGAATTTAGAACTTTCTTTTCCCTTCATTCTCATTTGAGCTATGCTATATGAGGTCAACATCTCCCCATAGTCAGAGAAAGTAACAGTCACATAATTAGATACAAAAGAATCTAAGTTTAAAATTCAGAATCTTCGTTTCAATGAAGATAAATATCTTTGGAAAAATTGTTAAGTAGCCACCTCAATCCTCTCTTCAGCTACCTCCACCTCTTCTAAGCTGAGATGTAAGAAGTATGGTAGAGATAGAGATCTTAGCATCCTACACACTCTTTAAAGATAACCCCATGCTGCTCTTCCTTCACTCTAGTTTGGTGTAGGAGGCAGTAGTAGTTTTAGTAGTCTTATTTTGTATTGCTGTATAAAAAAAAATCTCTCCAAAGTTAGTGACCTAACATAACAACCACATTATCATTTCACATGACTATATATTGGCTGGGCTTGTCTGGATAGTTCTTCTGCTACACATGGGATATGGACTAAAGCTTCAGTTATCTGAGGGTTCAACTAGGCTAAAATATCCAAAGTGATTCATACAGAAGACATAGCTCAAGTAGACTGGAGCAGGATGGCTGGGTATTTCTCCACACCTGCCCTCTTCTCCAATATAAACCTCCAGGGCCTCTTTGTCCCATGAGCATTCTATATGTATTCTTCAGCAGAAGAGCTGAGCTTTTCACGTGATAAGCCAATGATTCCAAGAACAGAGGAGAAAAGCTCCCAGCCCTTCTAAAGGTTTAATTCCCAAACTAGCACAATGACCCTGGCTACATGCCATGCACAGACTGAGCACTGCAGGAGACATCTGTAAGGGCACGGGTATAATGCAGTGAGTCAACTTTGAAGAGTAGTTACCAGGAGAACAGAAACAGCCTTTTAGTTTGAGATCTAGGAATTGAGGGGATAGTGGATCCTTTCTCCTGTGCTCTTGGAGATGGCTCCAGCAATCCCACAACATGGCTTCATAGGTTTACTGGGCAAGCTGGACCTGAGAAGACAGTAGCAGCTTGACCTCAAAGGAATTCAGTGAATCAAGAGTGCTTGCAGACTTATGAAGACAGGCTGGGTACTGCCTCCTGCCTCACAGGGATTTATATGGGAGAATTAACTTCCCTTTGGGATATTCAGAATCTAAGACCCATAAACACACATGTGCTCCATCTCTCTAGAAACAGAATCACAGTTATCACTGGTAATTGAGGACCTCATATTCTATAGCCTGATCTACAAGTTCAATCACAATTTCTATTTAACCTTTTTCCTCTTTAAGCATATTTTAAAAATGTAACCATTAAGACAGTTTCCTATCAGGCATCATCATCCATTCAACACATACCTTTCAAAAACTTACAGTGGAATAGGCATCACTTTTGGAGACAAGCAATGCAAAACATTTGCTAAAGTTCTGCTTTCATTGAGCTTTGTCCTAATGTAAGAGACAGGTGATGTGATATGTGATATTAAGAAAATGAGAGCAGGGAAGTGGTTCTAGTGGAGGGGAGCAGTAGGTTGTACCTTATGCAGAATATGACATTAAATAACTGCAAGGAAAGGAGGGGGCATGCCACTCAGAGAGCTAGGGACAAGGAGAGGAGCATTCTAAGTAGAGAGAACAAGGTGACTCTATAGTGAGGGCAAGCCTGGCTCCAACATGGAATTGTAAGGAAGCTCTTAAAGCTGCAAAAGGGTGAGCAATAGGGAGAAGAATTGATGATGAGTCAGGGAGCCAGGGGTTGGAGGGTGAAGAGTTTGGCTGCCCTTCTGAACTCTGTGAGAAAATTGTTCCATGTGAAATATGATGTGAGTATGATGCGAGTTACTTCTGTATGGCACAGAGATAGCACCTTCTAGTTGTATAAAGAAAGAAGTAAATTCATTACAGGTTGTAGATGACTTAAAATGTAAGGGCTTAATTTGTATTGGGAACCCCAGTGGATAAAGCTCTGCTTCCCATTCTTAGGCCTTTGCTTTCAGTGTGAGTGATATGAGGAGAAGAGTGATGTGATCTGATTTGCATTTTTAAAGGACCAGTGTGGCTGGTGGATGGAATATAAAGACTTACCAAACTTCCAGTCATGCATGTGAATACTTCCTATGAAGTGGGAAAAACATCAAGCTTGCCCTGTCTGATACTGATTATTACACCTTCAAATTGAAATAAAATTTCATTGACTATGTTTTGTGTACCCAAAGACACAAAAATATGATCATGATCTAATAATCATAGCCTAATAACTTTGAAAAAATACTGTAAAGTGTGTATAAAGGCCATAACAGTTTTCATGTATGTTTCATTTATTAATTTCTATAGGAATATGTGAGACTAGAGTTCTACAATTTAAAAATTCTTTAAAATGTCATAGATCTCATCCATTTATTCATTCCTTCAAACATGAATAACCACTGTGCTGATTTACAAAAGTGCAAAAAGTGAAAGTAACTCCTATAACAAAGAGAGATGAAGAGGGAGAGGGAGAGGAAGAGGAAAGGGAGAAGGAGTGGGAGAGGGAGAGGAGAAGGGGAGGGAGCGGGAGAGGGAGAGGGAGATAGAGAGATTGATTTCTGTCCTTGGTTCCCATTTTGTTAATGTCTGGTTTTTTTACATATCTATATCTATTTATATCTATATCTATATTATCTATATCTATCTGTATATATTCTGTCTTTAATGTCATGAATATGCACATAAACTTTAGATAAATTTCAAGTGCTGCTTAATAAAATAGAAATAACCTTTTTCTCTATACACTCATACATATAACACATCTGACATCTAATGGGTGATTTTTTACCCCAGAGTAACACCAATTCTCAAACACCAGCTGGGCAGCCTACGATTTGACTCAATTCTGATATGAACTCTGCAGAGTTAGGGCACACTATGTAGGTTAAGTGCTCAGTGCAACAATACCAGTCCCCTTGCCCCCCACCTTCAGATGGCAATCACAAGCACAGATTGTCACCTCTGCTTCTGACTGATCGTCTATAAATTGGAGGCCTCCATGATCCCCCTCATCTAGTAATTTGCTAGAACAGCTCCTAAAACCCCAGGGAACACTTACTTATAGTTAACTGGCATATAAAGGATAAAACTCAGGAACAGCAAGGTGGAAGGCAGAGGGCAGTCTGGCACCTCTGTCTAGCAGCCCAGAAGCTCTCCAAAACCCTGCAGGTAGGGATTTTTCTTGTTTTGTTTTCTGGTACTGGGGATTGAACATAGGAGCATTCTACCTCTAGGCTACACTCCCAGACCTTTCTACTTTTTGTTTTGAAACAGGTTCTCATTAGGTTCCTGAAAGTCTCACTAAGTTGCTGAGGCTGACCTTATACTTTCAATCCACCTGTCTCAGCCTCCCAAGTACTGGGATTACAGGTGTGCCGCACCACCATTTGGAGTTTTTAATATAGGCTTCATTACATAGGTATAATTGGCTAAATTAATGGCTATTTGTGATTAACCATCTTTAGTCCTTCTTCCTAAAGGTAGGAAGATGAGACTCAAAGCTCCAGTCCTTTAATTATCTGGTTGGTTCCTCTAGTAACAAGCTTCCTATCTTGAGGGGCTTTCCGAAAGTCACCTAATTAGTGTAAATGCCAGTGTGGTTGAGAGGGGTCTGTTATGAATAACAAAGATGCCCCCCCTTTTTTGAGGGGGGTGTTGAGGATTGAACCCAGGGACATTCTGTCTCTGAGCTACACCTCCAGCTCTTTTTTATTTTTGGTTTTGGAACAAGGTCTCACTAGGTTGCTGAGAGTCTCACTACATCTCTCAGACTGTCCTCAAACCTGCCATCCTGAGCCTGAGAATCTCAGCCTCCTAAGAACTGGGAGTACAGGTGTGTACCACCACATCCAGCTTACAAGTGCTTTAAATGGAGCTCTGGCCAGGAACTGGTGACTAAGACCAAATATATATTTATTATATGACAGTATCACATATAAGCTAGTTTATAACAAATTGTTCTTCCTACCCAGGAAGCATCCTGATGAAGGCGACACTTAACTTCAGCTTCCTTTCTTGCAGAACCACTCCATTACACTACAACTCCTTGCCATACTGCACTGATACAAAGGAGTTAACTGAGTGTGTTATTATCTGCAACCCATTCCGTCTAAGAGCAAGCCGATCCAATAACAAGCTAATTGATTTTGTCGTGTCATAAATTGCCATCAATTGCCCTCTTTGCTTTTTTACTCTTCAGAGAGAAATTTTGTTTAAATGTATTTCAAATGGTGTTTGTTGAGTTTTTCTCCATTTGAGTGCCTTCTAAATATTTCAGCTGTGATCATCCGCCAGACCATGATAATTTGTCATTATAAAGGAGCAAATCTTTTTGTAGGAAATATATTTAAACGATTCTTTGGTTTATAAACCCCTCTGATGCTGAATGTGTTTGCGTGGCTCAGGACAAGCAGCAGGAAGATTCTATTTCTGAGAGTCTTAAAATGCCTGCACATCTGTAAATTTTGGAGACAGTTTATACCCCTAAAGACTACATTATCAAACACATATATTTATTAACATTGTTATTGGAATCCAATCTACCTATAGAAATGTGCATAGACTATAGGTGTATAGGTGTGCAATTGGTGAATATTTAGAGAACACTTTATGCTTTCCTTTTTTCTGAGAGGGGTACTAAATATTGAATTCAGGGGTATTCTACATTCTTCTAGGCTACACCCCCAGCCATTTTTTCTTTGGAAGTAAGGTCTAGCTAAGTTGCTCAGTCTGCTCTCATATCTGCAATCCTCCTGTCTTATCCTCCCAAATACTAGGATTACAGACGTGTGCCACCAGGGCTAGCTTCCTATTCTTTGTTACACAAAGTTTTTCTGTTTTGATGAAAAAGGCATTCTTTTTTTACTTTGCCTCATGCATACGTAATCCAGCTTCTATCTCTCAGTGTCCGCAGCCATTATTTGTTTATCCTGATTGCTGTAGCGCAGTCCATCATGTGTATATACTAACATGAGAATCTGAGTTATGGAACTGACACCAGGCTGTGAATCTCAGCAGGACACATGATGCCAATGAGCAAAAGAGTAAAGAGCTGACCCTTCATGCAGGTCAGCTTCCCAAGAAAGCAGCTTCTGCATTAGCTGATGGAAGTCAGTGTGCTGTCTAGGAAGCTCACTGCAATGTATTCTTTCAAACAACACCCATGGGAGGGGGAAGGGAGAAGCAGGGAGCACAACAAGGAGAAGCTGGGCAGTGATACCATCAACATGGCCTCAGTGAACCTCACTAAGGATGGTCCTTCAGAACACCTGAGTGTTCACAAGGAAGCAATGCCTGTGGGCCCCACACCGACTAGTCATTAGATTTGAGCTGCTATGGTTGGAGGGTTTGACCTTGGCTCCAGTGGCCCTCTGCAAACTCAGAACCTTCTGTACTTCTTGATAAATCCTAGTCCTAAGAGTCAAAATTTAACAGGTGCCTCCCTGTCTTTCCTGGGGACCAAGTATCCCAAACAGATCCTTGATGGTACTAATAGATATGCATGTATAAGCATTCAGTCATGGTTGGAGTCCTTCTGAGATGAAAATGAAATAAACAAACTGTATATTGATTGATTGATTGATTGTGGTGTTGGGGATTGAACACAGGGGAATTTTAGCACCAAATCACACCCCGAACCCTTTGTATTTTTTTTTAAACAGGCCTCACTAAATTTCTGAGTCTGGTCCTTGAACTTGTGATCCCATTGTCTGAGCCTCCCAAGTACTAGGATTACAGACATGTGCCACCACCCCTGGCTATGAACAAACTTTAACTTTTGAAAGAAGTACTCAAAATAATTACTTTGTGTTGTGCTCTCACATCACAAAGATGTGATGTGTCTATGTATTGGGATTATGATGAGGGAAAAAGAAAGAAAGAAGCTGAATCCAACTCACCTTCAATGCTGTGTCTCCATGTCTGCCTTTCATGGTGGCGAGGGTGAATGGGAGGACAAGAAGGTCCAGGGAAGACACATGGGGAGCAGCACTGATTAACCGCCTCCCATGTCCACAACACTGTACCTGTGCTTTGTGCACACTGCTTCCTTAAATCCTCCTTACTACGTGAAGTAGCTATTTTTGGCTCCACTTAAAAAAAGAAGGAAATGGAGTGCAGGGATCCACAGTTAGTAAGTTTTAAAAATAAAATTAGACCTACTTCCACTTAATTCCAGTTCATTTTTTCCTTCCAATAACAACACATGTTCTGTCCATAAGATGAGCCCAAATAACTAGGCATGGTGGTGCATACCTATAATCCCAGTACTTGGGAGGCTGAGACAGGAAGATCACAGGTTCAAGGCTAGCCACAGCAATTTAGTGAGACCTTGTTTCAAAGTAAAAAGTAAAATAGGGTTAGGAGTATTGCTCAGATAAAACAGGAGGAGGGCAAGCACGTAAATATTTTGCTTTTCCTCATAACTGGGCATGCATAACTTAAAAGAATCAAAAGTTATTTAACCCTTGTCTTTTTTCCCTCTGACTTCAACACTGACAATGTATGTGATAAAATAATTTTATTGTATCTGCCCCCGAAAAAGAAAGCCCCATCCTCTCAGGAACCATGGCCACTTCTCTATGCCTAGCACCTAAATCCTGGCTACAGGGAGCTCAATAAATCTTTGTTGAGTGAATAAATGAGTGTATCATTCCTCAGAGCTCTGTAGTCTTTAAATACAAACAACTATGCATCCAATCAAGCCAGTCAGTTAGTAATAGATATGAAATATGGAGCTTATACATTTGTAAAAACATACACGATGATTCAGAATTCTCTTTTTTTTTTTTTCAGAGACTCAGTGATGTTGAAGGATCATCCTAAGATCCACAATTAGGATTTAGGTTATTTCAATATAAAGAATCCTCAAAATTGTAAGGTGGCTCAGTATTTTCTGACTAGTCCTCATTTTGAATCTTTTCCTTTGTCCTTTATCACTACTATGAAAAATACAGTGGTGTGTGTGGGGGTGTCTTCTTAGTGAATAAAACATAAAAGGATCCAGAAACAGAGAATCTGGAACTAAAGGAACAACGTGAGGACCAGTTGTGGCAACATTTTCCCAGGTGATAGTCAAGGAACTGCACAGGGAAGAGTTTATTTATGAAGAGTAGAATGAACCAAAGGCCTCTTGTGAAGATGTTGGCTGTGAATTTTTATGTTAAGGAAGTGGAATAAATAACCTACATACTCCAAACAGGAGAGAACTGAACTTGGAAAATCTGTTTGAAGACAGAAAAAAAAAAAATGTGATTAGGCTGCGTGGTACTTTGCTGTTGTGAGATTCCATTGCAGTGGGTGACTAATTAGATCCCAAGGTCCTCTGATGAATACTTTGGGGCATCTACAAGGACCTCCTAGATATTGAATTCATTTACTTGTAGGCATTGCTGCATACTTAGAGAGAGCCAATGTTACTGATTCTCAATTACTACTTCATCAGAAAGGACAGAAAATCTGACCATTACTAAAATGAGTTTGATTTGCTTTCTTCCTTGGCTAAGATTTGAAGCCAAGTGCAATGGCTGTCTAGTCACTGGACCTGCTCCATTTTCTCATGCCTGGAAGCTAGAGTTGACCTGTTACCACCAAATATTTTTCCAGTCTGTGCTTTAACATGTTACAACATTACCTAACATATAGTGGAGTTAAAAATCCACTACATTTCTACCCTAAGACAGCAATAAGTGTTTGTGAGCTCTACCTTGCATTAGCCAAAATCTGCATTTATAAAGCAAATAGTCTACTGATTCTAATTCTGTCTTCTAGAACATGTGGAAGATCAAGTCCTTTCTGACTCTTCCCCCAGTAGTCTTTAAAATAACCAGGGCTAGCTCTTCTGTAGGCTACACAGCTAAATCTTTCTCAGTAGCTTTGATCATTCCAAAATCGACAAGGTCACTTTGCTGAAAAAGAATCTGTTTAGCATCCTTTTT
>PVLC010035880.1:0-16083 GCA_004027655.1 Graphiurus murinus | reverse complement strand
ACAGTGTTAGAGATCAAACCCAGGGCTTTGTACATGCTAGGTAAGCACTCTACTGCTAAGCCACATCCCCAGTCTTTTTCTTTCCCTCCCTCCCTTCCTCCTTCCTCTCCTTCCTTCCTTCCTTCCTTCCTTCCTTCCTTCCTTCCTTCCTTCCTTCCTTCCTTCCTTCCTTCCCTCCCTTCCCCAGTAGAGCAACCCAGGGATGCTCTACCGCTAGGCTACCTTCCCAGCCCTTTATTTATTTATTTATTTATTTATTTTTATTTTGAGACAGAGTCTTACTAAGTAACTGAGGTTGACCTCAAACTTATGATCCTCCTGCCTCAGCCTCTCCAGTAGCTGGGATGGCAGGCATATGCCACCATGCCTGGCTCAGGGTATTTCTTAAGTACCCTAAATTCTGTTTCATGGACACAAACAAAGATGTGTGTGTGGTTGGGGGGGGGCGGTACTCGGGGTCAAACCCAGGGCCTCACACATGCTAGGGAGGATATTTGTTTTAGTTCTCTTTCTCTTTTTTTCTCCTTCCTGGCCACCACTAGATGAGCCGCTTCCTCTGCATAAACAAAGATATTTGTTTTATTATGCATTTCTGGGTAAATCGGAATGAAAATCTCCAGCCACTCTGAAGAATGGCTTTGGTGAGCATCTCCAAATGGAGTAATGGTCTTACACACAGTACCTCTGTTAGGCATCTCTGCTTGCCTATTTGGTAACTGGAGTATTGGTTGCATGTGATGTGTTTTAATTTATTAGAATATGTATATTTTAAAGCAGGAGGCTGGGAATCTGACACTGTGATTTTTATCATATTGTCACACACAGCTGTTTTGAAATTTAATAATGTCTTTCAGAAGCCATGATAGCTGCTTAGAAATTGATTCATCACGTTTAATCACACAACCAAGTCTCAATTATATCGAGTGTGGATGTGCATTTTAAAAATTATTCCCCAGTAGAGCTGGGCATGGTGGTACATGCCTGTAAGTCCAGTACTTTTAAGGCTGAGAAAGGAGGATCACAGGTTTGAGGCCAGCTTCAGCAACTTAGCGAAGCCTTCAGCCACTTAGTGAGATCCTATTTAAAAAGAAAAGAAGAGAAGAGAAAAGAAAAGAAAGGAAAAGAAAAGAAAAATAGGGCTGGGGGTGTAGTTCAGAGGTAGAATGCCCTTGGGTTCCATCCCTAGTACCCTGAAAAAGAAAAAAAATTATCCCACAATACTTTTTTTTTTTGGTACCAGGGATCGAACCCAGGGGCATTCTACCTCTGAGCGACACCTCTAGCCCTATTTTATATTCTTTATTTTGAAACAGGGTCTCACTAAATTGCAGAGGGCCTCACTCAGTAGGTGAGGCTGGCCACAAACTCAAACCCTCGGGTCTCAGCCTCCCAAGTACTAGAATTAAAAAAAAAAAAAAAAAAAAAAGAAGCCAGATGTGGTGATGCATGCCTGGAATCCCAGTACTTGGGAAACTGAGAAAAGAGGATTGCAGGTTCGAAACCAGCCTCAGCAATCTAGTGAGACACTGTTTCAGAATGAAAAATAAAATAAGTCTGGGGATGCAGCTCAGAGGTAGAATGTCCCTGGGTTCAATCCCAGTACCACCCCAAAACAAACAAACAAACAAAGACCCTTTTAAGGATTTTCGAGAGATATCCTTCTTCCCAGGACACTGTTGTTGCTTTCTCCTGGGCCCCTTCACATCTAGTTCCTGTCTGTCTGTCTGTCTCTCTGTGATTCTCCTTCCTGCCCTCATTCTTAGACACACACACATAGGAAGTATTCTGCTGCTCTCTGGCTGTCAGCCTGTCCTTTACACCTAGATTCACTGCACAGTCCTATCTCTCCTCTGGAATTTTACCCCCTTCCCAGACGACGTCCCTGTTCTTTGGGGCGCCACCGCCTCCCGGGTACTCCTCCGCCGAGGATGGAGCACAGGCGCCCTCCTTGGAAACCATCGCTCTACTCCTGTCTATCCCAACGGTTCTTCTACTTCACCCAGCATGGATTCTTTCTTATCTGGGTACTGAGGGCAAAAGAAAGAAAAGCTGGAAAGTTTCTTTCTGGAAAGTTCTCCCAGTTCCGCTGTGCACGCAGGATTCCTTCTGTCACTCCCATGACTGACATGAATCTGCTCTTCCTAGTTTTCTGCGGTGTTATCCTTCCCTGAGTGACAAAGACAGCCTCGCTGATGGGACAGAGGAGGGCTGTGATTCCCAGTACTGACCACCCTCTCCCCAGGACCAGCCTTGAATCTCTTGTGCCTCGTGTCTGAGCAAATTGCAGATAATGACCGAGTTTCCACCTGACCCAGCCGTTGTGGGGACTCTGGCATCCAGACTTCGTGCCATGCTCAACAGAACCAGGCGTCGCAGCACATGCCTGTAATCCCAGTACTTGGGAAGCTGAGACTGGAGGATTGCAAGTTTGAGGACAGTCTCAGTAACATAGAGAGACCCTCAGCAACAAAGCAAGACTCTCAGCAACATAGCAAGACTCCATTTCAAAACAAAATAAAAAACAAAAAGGGCTGGGGGTGTAACTCAGAGGTAGAATGCCTCTGGGTTTAATCCCCAGTACCAAAACCAAGAACAACAGCAACAACAAAACTCTCAAGAGAAATGACTTCTGTGTGTAGGTGTCTGGGGTCATCTTCATTCGGTGGCCCTTTGCTCACTTGCCAAGTGAAGAGGTGACAGTTTGGGGATCTGCTGCCTCTTGCTGAGATCTCTGAGCCAAACCTCAATATGGTCTCAGTGGAAAAAAACATGTGGGTCCCAAGTCCTCCTGGTCCAGCTGCCCCGTGACTCACACTGACTCAGCCTCACAGTGAGCAAGTCCTTGGGAACTGGGTGCTTGGTCATGTTGCAAAGCGTTGGTGAGACTTGCTTTCTCCTTTCCTGATGCTTAGGTGGGGTGACTAAGCAAAATACCAAGCTACCATCTTGAGTGAGACAACAGTGCATGAGACTCACCGTGCCTCTATCAACTATCACATCAATATAAAACACTCACTTCCAGAAACAAGTAACCCTCTTGGATCGAGCTGGAGATGATCATGTTATGGGAAATAAGCTGGGCTCAGAAAAATCAAGGATTGTGTGTTTTTTTCTTATATATGGAAGCCAAAGAGAAAAAGAGGGAAGAGAGGGATCTTGTAGAGATAGAAAGGAGACCAGTAGATAGAGGAAGAGGATCAGGAAGAGGAAGGATGAGAGGGAGGGGAGAGATTTGGGAATGAAATTAACCAAATTGTGTTATGTGCCTGTATGTCTCAGTGAATCACCGCTGTGACATGTAATTATGATGCACCAATGAAAGAGAGAAATGAAAAATAACTCTCATGTGATGCACAAATACGAGAGGAAGAAATTGTTCTTTAATCCACTAGAAAATACCCAAGTTCTTTTCTCTTCCATGGTCCTATTCCCTGGTATTTCCACATTTGATTGGTTTTTTTTTTTTAAATTTTGTTCCCCAAACACATCTGGATTCTGTCAACAGAGGAAGAACTCATCTCCAGGAGCAGAAGTGTGTTTAGCTCTGTGTGGTCGAACAGTTTGAGAGGGATCTGCTGCACGGGGCAAGGAACCCACTTCAGTGATCCTGGAGAAGTAGTCAGAACCAGCAGGGCGTTCTCAGCAACACCAAAAGCCCTCTGGTGCTAAATTCCCTGAAAGACTTGACCCACGTGCTGGGTATCCTGCCAGCTTCTCCTTCTGCCTCTGTCTTCACACATTTGATTTTTTTCTTTCTTTCTTTCTTTTTTTTTTTTAGTACTGGGAACTAAACTCAGGAGTGCTCTACTTCTGAGAGCTACCCCCCCCCATACCTTTTTAATTTTTTCATTTTGAAACAGGGTCTCACTAAGTTGCTGAGGCTGGTCTTGAACCTCTGATCCTCCTGTCTCAGTCTCCCAAGAATGAGGATCACAGGCATGTGCCACTGCCACTCATCTGATTTTTTAACCAACCCATTCTTTTTTTTTGGTAGAGCTAGGCATTGAGCCCAGGGGCAGTCTACCTCCAAGCTATGCCTCCAGCCAGCCCTATCTTATTTTTTATTTGGAAACAAGGTCTCACTAAATTGCTGAGTCTGGCTTTGAACCTGGGATTCTCCTGTCTCAGCCTCCCAACTACTGGGATTACACGTGTGTGCCACCATGCCCAGCTAGCCTATTCCTTTATTCTACCAAAAGACCCCCAAATCCCCAACTAGATAAGAACATTTGGATCTTTTTTATCTAAAAGACAATGAGTTCATGATGGAGTTTCTCCAAATGACAGTGTTACTTAAATAAAATACTGCAGTAAAACCCTCTTTGGTAAAGAAGATGCTTTCAGAATGACACATGCTTTATCCCCCACAGCCGTCTCTCGTGGTCCATGCATTTTTTTCACAAATCTTTGCACACATTAGTGAGTAAAACAGACACCCTCTGAATGTGTTTTATGAGTTTCAGCTGTCTCTCTTCCTCCGCAGGCCCATTTTACAATCTTCACGGACTCATAGGCTGAGCATTCCTAATCTAAAAATCTCAAACCTAATGTGCTCCAAAAATCTGAAAAATTTTGAGCGCTGCCGACATGGTGTCACACGTGGATAATGTCACACCTGGCCTCATGTAATGGGCCATGATTGAATCACAGAAATGCTAAAAAATATTGTATAATGCTACCTTCAGGCTACGGATATAAGATGTGTATAAAACATAAATGTATTTTGTGTTTCGACTTGAGACTCATCCCAAAGATGCTTCACTACGTATATGAAAATATTCCAAAATCTGAAAAAAAAAATCTGAAATACTTTTCTGGTCCCATGCATTTCAAATAAGGGACACTTAGCCTGTGTCTCACTGGTCATCAGTACTGATTCCTGAGGCCACCAGTGTTTTTGTTTCCATGTCCACATGAAAGCCAGGAGAGACTTGACCTCCTTAACTAACCCTCGGTGTCTTTATTGCCTTCCCTTCTCCCTGTTTATCACGGTATCTTGGTTTCATTTCATTTTTTTAAAGGGCTTCTCTCCCTCTAGCCTGACATGGTAGCCCCATTGCCTGGCTACCTCCTCCCTCCCTCCTGCTGTTTTTCTGGAGGGTCTGTTCTTCCTTCTCCCCTGGGATTTCGCTGGGCCCCGAGGGCTGCCCAGGAAGGAATGCATGAGTGTCACCACTGCTCAAGATAAATTTCTCTCGATGTGCCTGGAGGGAAACCAAGGAAGAGTGCGCCTCATTTTTATTCTCCACTGGAGAAATGCAAATGCAGTGAGAGCTGAAGGCCATCTGCATTCTTCCAGTCACCTAATTTATCTGGATTTCCACCTTTGTTTGTGAAATAAAGGATTTGGCGAAACAAAATCAACAGAGCTTTCGGAACTCATAAAAACCAATGAGATAAACATTGGTATTCTGAAATGTAATTGGACATATTTTATTGTTATCTTTGTATGATTCGGGCTGTGGCCGGGAGGGGAGAGTTTGACAGTTGTTGGAAATCAGGTGTTTTCTGAATGTGATAGCTATGTTTCAGGGACTTCGGGCGTATAGGATTTTAGAACCAGAAATAGTCTGTATCGGTTATCCGTTGCTGCATAACAAATGACTTCAAATTGACAAGTATTATCTCACGGTTTGGGAGGGTCAGGAATCCAATGTGGCTTTGCTGGGTTGTTTTAGACCTCCCTAATCTTTCACGAGGCACAGTCAAGCTGTGAGTCCAGGCTGTGGTCGCCTCAAGGATTGGTGGGGGCTGATGAGTCCACTTGTAAGCTCGCACAGTGGCTGGGAGCCCTCGGTTCCCACGGGCAGGTGGCTAGAATCTTCAGTTCCTCACTGCCTAGCCCTCTCCAAAGGGCTGTTTATGGCATGATATCCCTCTTTCTCTGGAGTGAGTGATTTGAAGGAGAGACAGAGAGAGTGATAAGAGAGAAGCCACAGTCCTTTGATAACCCAGTCTTGGAAGGGACAGACTGAGTATCCTTGGTACAACCATGGAGTGGAAAACAGGAAGCAGGGGACTTGGGGAGCTTTCTTGGAGGTCGGCCACCACAGAACCTCAGCAGTAACAGTCTAATTCCCTCACTTACAGCAGAGGAAGCTGAGGTACAGAGAGGCTGAGTTGGCCAAGATCACACCACAGGTGAATACCCAAACCAGGACTTGGGCCCAGACTTTCCGCAGTTTAGAACCTTGCATCCTTTATTATTCAATGCTTATCAAAAGCAAGGACTGGGCCAGACGGCATGGAGATGGTAGGATGAGGACTACAATCACGGTCCCTGCCCAAGAGGTCACAGGAGTGGTGCCGAGTGGCATATACTAAATGGATGCTGGATTATCCGGTAGATTGGAGCACATTTCTTTTTTTTTTTTTTTTTTTTTTTGGAAGTTTTGTCACCTCATTTTTTTTTTTTTTTTTTTGGTTTTTTTTTTTTTTTTTTTTTTTTGCGGTACTGGGGATTGAACTCAGGGGTGGTCTACCTCCAAGCTATACCCCCAACCCTATTTTTTATTCTTTATTTTGAAACTGGGTCTCACTAAGTTGCGGAGTGCCTCACTAGGTAGCTGAGGCTGGCCACGAACCCGGATCCTCCGGTCTCAGCCTCCTGAATGCTGGGATTACAAGTGTGTACCACCACGCCCGGCTCTCATTTCTTTTTTAAAAGCAGGCTTTTACTGATGCATTGTAGTTATATATCATAGTGGGATTCAAAATGAAACATAAATACATGCACAAATGCGTGGTGTATCTCCTTCTGCACCCCCCACCCCACATACATGTTAGTGACACCTGCATGTATGGACATAACCTTATTAAGCTGTTCCCTTCTTCAAGCCTTGTTTTCCCCTCTCCACCTCCCTCTCCTGATCTACTGCAAGTCTCTCTCCTCATTTGTCTGAAGTCCCTTCTGTCTCCTAATTTTCTCTCTGGCTCCACATATGAGAGGTGACCCTGGACTTTGTTCGAGTGGCTGATCTCGCTTGGCGTAACAGTCCCGAGTTCCATCCAGTTTCCTGCAAATGGCTTCATTCTGTTCTTCTTCGTGGCTGAGTAAAACTCCACTGTGTGTCTATGCCACATTTTCTTTATCCATGGAGTGGAGTACCTTTCATAGAGCGTTACAGCTGAAGGCCCCAGAGACCCCAAAGGCAGCTGTGATGTCCACAAGCGCCACCAGAAGAAGGCTTTATGGACAGGGTCACCTTTGACTGGGGCGAAATCCAGCGGAGATGGATTTAGGCAGAGGGTAAAAGTGGCGGGGCTGGGCTGAGAGTCCCTGAGAGCTCCAACCCTAACCCTGTGAGGTTCAAACACAGCAGGATAAATCCGAGGTCCAAGCTCTCAATTGCCTGGGCTACTGGTGACTAAACTTTGGAGCTATCTGGAAGGAGGACCCGGCAGCTTTTCCAGAGCTCCGATTATCTCAGCTGCTGCTACTATTTTTACTGGTGGTGTCGGTACTTGGTGATCAAGACGTTAAAATCAGCATCCTGACCATGACTAGCCTCTGTCATCAAAGAGATCCACCAAATACGGTGGGAAAAAAATGTTTAAGTATAGCTGGTGAGTCAGGGGCTGTTCTTTCTGGAGAATCATTCTTGCCCAGTGACTTTCCCGCCTGTGAGTTGTTGTGGGAGATTTACTGCTGCGGACATGTTCAGAGATTTAAAAGGGCAGACCTGGGTTGAAGACTGCATTTCCCCAACCACAGGTCAGGAACTTTCAGGAAGATGGAAGCGTAGGGGAGCCAGAGGAAGCCAATTACAGAGTGTGTGCAACTGATCCATTGTTTGTGATGTTTAGAAAGCCCACAGCTGCTGGCGGATGCCAGGCCAACGTTATTGATTAAAATGTTAGCTGGCATTATTCTGATGAGGAGTCTTGAAATTACAAATCCAGAGCCATTAATGAGTCATGATATTAAGTTTGTGGGTATTAAGCCAGCATTTCAAAAGGGATTAAAATGCTGGAGGGATAAGTCATGTTTTGTAGAACTTTTATTTCACTTACCTGCATATGTCAGCAATGAGATATGCCTTTCCTTTCGACTGTGGCCACCGAGAAAGCAGTTTGGAAGTCACTGGATGGAGAGTCATTTTGCTTAGTCTGGGAGGAGAGAAAGGCAGGAAATCTAACTAAGCATTTTGGATCTTCTGCTAAAATCCCATGGAGTTCATCAGTATCTGTTTGTGTGCAGATAGATAGAGAAATAAATAAATATAGACACACATGTACACGTGGATTGTATGTCAGTGTGTGTGTAGGTGTGTGTGTGTGTGTGTGTGTGTGTGTGTGTGTGTGTGTGTGTGTTGCCATCTTTACATTAAGTCTTTCAACCCTTGAACACAAATTTTAGGTCTTTCTATTGACTTCAGTCTTCTTTGGCACTGGGGATCGAACCCAGGGGCATCCAACCCCCGAGCGACATCCCCAGCCCTATTTGATTTATTTTTTAATTTTGGGACAAGTTCTCACTAAGCTCCTGTGGGCCTTGCTAAGTTGCTGAGGCTGACATTTTCTATCTGAACAAATTACCAATGCATCACCTACCCATTAGCAGTGAACGATAGAAAAGTGAAGTTAATGGTGGTTTATGCCTGTAATCCCAGGACTTGGGAGCCTGAGACAGGAGGATTGCAGGTTTGAGGCCAGTCTCAGCAACTTACTGAGCCCCTCAGTAAGTTGAATCACAGAAACCTGTGATTCTCCTGTCTCAGACTCCCAATACTGAGATTACAGGCATGTGCCATCATGCCCAGCTGATTTAGGTCTTTCTAAAAACTTATTTTAACATGTTTTGTTATTTTTCAGTGCTGAAGTATTTTTTTCAATTTATTCTTTTGCTAAATTTATCCCTAAGTAGTTTTTCTCTTTTTGATGTCACTATATGTGGAATTGCTATTATTATTATATATTTTTTCAGGACTGGGAATTGAACCCAGAGCTTCCCACATGCTAGGTGAGTGCTCTGTCGCTGAGCTACACCTCCAATTCTGGAATTGTTTCCTGCCTTCTTCCCTTCCTCCCTCCTTTCCTTCCTTTCTTCTTTCTCTCCCTCACTCCCTCCCTCCTTCCTTCCATTTCTTTCTTGTGGTGGAGACTATACCATGAGGCATTCTACCTCCAAGCTATACTTCCAGAATTTTTAATTTTTGTTTTGAGATAGGGTCTCATTAAATTGCTGAGGGGCTCAGTAAGTTGCTGAGACTGGCCTCAAACCTGCAATCCTCCTGTCTCAGGCTCCCAAGTCCTGGGATTACAGGCATAAACCACCATTAACTTCACTTTTCTATCGTTCACTGCTAATGGGTAGGTGATGCATTGGTAATTTGTTCAGATAGAAAATGTCAGTATCAGCCAAGCATGGTGTTGCACTCTTGTAATCCCAGCATTTGGGAGCCTGAGACCGGAGGATCCGGGTTCGTGGCCAGCCTCAGCTACCTAGTGAGGCGCTCCACAACTTAGTGAGACCCTGTTTCAAAAATAAAGAATTAAAAAATAGGGCTGGGGGTATAGCTCGGAGGTAGACCACCCCTGAGTTCAATCCCCAGTACTGCAGAAAAAAAAAAAAAGAAGAAAATGTCAGTCTCAAATCTATTGCTCAGCAATTTAAGGCAAAGGATGGGCATCCAAGGACCGAGTTGACTTCTGTTTTGCGGTGCTCGGGATCAAACCCAGGAACTTGTGCATGCAAGGCAAGCTCTCTCCCACTGAACTATTTCTCCAGTCCCCAAAATGTACATTTCTAAAAGGTTTCCAGTTGATGCTCCTATTGCTGGTCCAGGGACCAACCTTCTGAGAGCAACCAGCTAGCAAAGGGCAGATGGCCACTCGTGAGTGTCTGAAACAAGGTGAATACAATTACCATAATAAGCTACAAGCTTGGCATGGTTTTGTGTGTGTGTGTGTGTGTGTGTGTGTGTGTGTGTGTGTGTGTCCTGAAGGATCCAGAAAGATGACTCATAGAACACAGTGTTCCCAGGGAGAGGATAAATGGGCTGCCCACAAAACATCCCTAAATATATATAATCAAAACACGGCTATTGCGAAATCATGACCCGGTTTCCCCTATGGCAAATCATCGCCCAATTTATGAGCTTAAGTCACTTAGACGGAGAAGCCACGCGCTGAAGGAAGGACCCCACCAGCTGCTTGGTGAGTGAATAGAGCTGTGGTCCCCAGTCCTTCCCCAAGAGAACGACAGCCACTTAACAGGAAGAGTGAAGCACCTGTTTCTTTTCAGAGTGGTGGGGTACTATCTTAGTGTATCTGTGTCTGTCTGCCTGCCTCCCCCCCCCCTCCTGGCACTGGAAATTGAACCCAACCTCCAAGCTATACCCCCAACCCTTTATCTTCTTTATTTTGAAGCAAGGTCTCGCTATGTTACTGAGCCTGGCCTCGAACCTGCGATCTTCCTGCCTCAGCCTCCCAAGTACTGGGATTATAGGCATGCACCAACGCGCCTGGCTCTTGGTCCACTTTTTATTGCTGATAACACAACAACTCAGACTGGCTAAGTTATGAAGAAAAGAGGATGATCCATGGTTCTGATCCAAGGTTGAGAGGCGACCTCTGGTGACAGCCTTCTTGCTAACAGAGCCCCCTGGTGGTGCAGGACACCCCATGGCAAAGACAGTAAGAGCACATGCGTGGACTCTGGTCTCTCCCCTCTTCTCATAAAGCGGGGGGTTCATCCATGGGGGTGCCATCTTATCTAAACAGATGCCCCTCCCCCCCAAAGCCCTACCTCTAAACACCACGGTCAGGTTCAGTTCTCACCTTCTTAAAACCTCACGATGGGGATGAAACTCCAACAGGAGTTTCTTTCGGAGGGGACCACCCACATTGCATTGGTATCTACTGCTAGATCCAAATTGATGCTGATACCCAGGGACCCCAAGCCACCTCCCCATCCCTTTGTTAGAATAGGGACAGACGAGGCTCATGGTGGGTTCAGAGGAGGCAGTCTCTGCAGAGAAGGGATGTTTGCTGAATGACTGGTAGGTGGCAATGAGGGAGTAGACTCTGGCAGCGGCAGATTGGGGAAGGGGTCACCCTCCCTAAAGCCTTCCCCCAAAGCTCTCCAGACCCCAGTACTGGGGGAAGTAGGCTGTCTCTCTCCCCTCTGTGTTTTCAGGGCTCACCCAGCATCAGGCACAAAGTGAGTGCTTGAAAGATCCCATCCGGCCGGGCGGGCGTGGTGGCGCACGCTTGTAATCCCAGCATTTGGGAGGCTGAGACCTGAGGATCCGGGTTCGCAGCCAGCCTCAGCTACCTAGTGAGGCCCTCTGCAACTTAGTGAGACTCGGTTTCAAAATAAAGAATAAAAAATAGGGCTGGGGGTGTAGCTCGGAGGTAGAATGCCCCTTAGTCCAATCCCCAGTATCGCAAAAAAGAAAAAAAGAAAGAAAGATCCCATCGGAATGCAACGAATGGATGCAATGGAAAATATGCTTTTAGGGGCAGTAAGATCAGTGTGCCCTTCTTCCTCAGAGGCAAATTATTCTTTTTTTAGTTCTTAGCTTGAAAGGAGAGTCTTGTGGCTGTTGGGAAGATTAACCAGGGGATGTTTCTGGCCACTTGGGGCCCTTCCCAAGTTCATGTGTAATGTATATGACACGACTTTCCAAATCGAGAGAGGGAAATTATGCAGCTTAAGTTACTGCATGCTGTTTTGTTTTTTTTTTTCTTCTTCACATGACAAATGCTATTTTTGCACCTTTTGAAATGGCAGCCTATACCCCAACCGACACCTGCTGTGCTCCTATGAAACAGTGGTAAACAAGTGATCTACCCTCCTGAAATAGCCGGGGGAGTGACACCCAGCCGGAGCAGGGAACGCCCTGGGCTCAGAGCTAGTGAAAGTGGCTGCTGCTCTCAAATCATTTTTGGAATGAGGTAGGGCGTAAAGACGCTGTGTTCTCGAGGCCCTTAGATTCTCCTCTTATTTGGTCCTTGCAGCAAACCCCATGAAGGTAGGGTGGCCCTCACTTTGCAGGTGGGGAAACTGAGTCTGGAGGGGGGTTCAAGGGCTAGTTTGTCCCTGTTCTCCTGCTCCCTGGACCACTTGACTCTGGGTCCTCTTGAGCTCAGTCCTGGGGCTCTTCAGCATCTCTTCCAGGTCTTTCTGAGACAGTCCCCTGGCCATCTGCCACCACCTGGTTCCTGGGTCTCCCGATGTCACCCATGAGAACGATCTGTATTATTTGAGCGTTGGGTCCTGCGCCACCTGCTTCCCACGGTCTAACAGGCAGTGGCAAAGTGGGGAAGATCAGAGTTCAAGTCCTGGTTCGGCCACTTCCTACTTGTCCATGGCCTCGGGCAAGCTGACCGCTCTGTGGCTCCGTTTCCTCCTTGTTCAGCTAGAGCTGATCATGCCTCCTTCATAGGTGCCGTGCTGACTCTGGGAGTTAATTCACTTACAAAGCTCAGAACAGTGCCCAGCCCATGGAAGGCTGAGCGGGGAACCGACTCTACTGCTGGAAGCCATCTGCTCTCTGTGTGCTCCTGGATGGACATCATCAGCTTCACCTGGGAGCATGGTGATGCTGAGTCCCTCCCCAGGCTACTGGCCTGGACGCTGTGTGTGCCCCCACACACACCCCCCGGGGGGGCCCAGCGATCTGCATTTCAACAAGCTCTCCAGAGATGTTGGTGACCATGAGTCTTATTCTTCCCACTCCCCTATGGGAGGGGATATTTTGTTCTCATTCATACATGGATAAGGAAACAGGCTCGGAGAGGTTGTTGTCTAAAGTTACGCAGGTGCTAAGCATGAAGCAGCTCGGTGGTCCACTCTGCACCCCCCCCCCCGCCCAGCTCCCCATTTTCTTCATTTCTACTTGACCAAGTGTACCCCTCAGTCCACAAACTTAGCCATGAGGAAATAACAACAGATTTACATTTTCTGTCTCAGCGTGATTTCTTTCTTTCTTTTTTTTTTTTTTTTTTGCGGTACTGGGCATTGAACCCAGGGGCATTTTACCTCTGAGCTATACCCCCAGTCCTATTTTTAATTCTTTATTTTGAAACAGGGTCTCGCTAAGTTGGGGAGGGCCTCACTGAGTAGCTGAGGCTGGCCGTGAACCCGGATCCTCCTGTCTCAGCCTCCCAAGTCCTGGGATTACAAGCGTGCGCCACCACGCCCGGCTGTGTAATTTCTATTCTGAGCCCCTATTTCATAGCATCAGGGTGATGGAAATCCAGTCTCCATCAGCCCAAGTTGAAAGGTGGATGTCTTCCTTGGGGTGGCACAGGGACAGGGCACCAGGGTTGGAGTCTACTCGGTCCTCATGTCACCTGTCTGTGATGGCATCCACTAACCTTCCAGAAAAGTCCTTGGTCTTCGTCAAGAACAGTGGGCCACCCATGGACAGTCAAGCAGCCTGTGCACTACACAAACGTGCCTAGATGGGGGGCTTCCCGCCCGTGCTCTTCCTGCAAAGCCCTGGGTGCAGGGCCTCTTGCATCCCAAGGCAGGGACCTCTCTGCCTTAGCACCAGGGACCCGTCTCCTCACCAGCTCATGGCCGCGGGCTCGGTTGCTCGCGGGAAGCGTGCCTTTTCTGACTTGCACAAGGCTGCGGCCCTGCTGGAGTGACCCTGTCCCTGTCCTGGGACAGGCTCCCTCAGGACTGCAGTCCTCTGCCACTTCTCATCCCCGCCCTCCTCATCCTGGGGTAGGTGGGAAAGTCACTCTCCCTGGACACCTTACAGCCCTTCCCCCGGGGCCAGCTGGAAAGCAGGGCCAAGCCCCCCAAGCCAGGAGCCCCCCGGGAAGCAGGGCCAAGACCCCGAGCATGGGGCCCACAGTGCAAGTGGAGTTTTGCTGTCTCCTTGCTGCACTGCCCAGGAGGGGGTGCAGGGCTCCCACACCAGGGCCCCACAAGCACCGGACTTTATTCCTCTTCATCAGCTCTGCTCTGAGAATTTCTAGGCTCTAGGGACCCAACTGCTCCCTGGCCTCCTTGTTCTGCGCCCATCAGGATTTTCTCCCTAGCTTTCATCTACCTGGAGGCGCTCCCCAAGTCCAAAGACAGAGCTGTCAGCTTTCTGCGGGGACATCGCCGTCTCTGGGACTCAGCATGCCTTCAGGTCCTGCAAGTAGGGAAAAGACTCACTATTCCCGTTTCAGACAAGGTTGGATCCTCCCACCGGGCGCAGCCCTACTGCTTCTCTGGCTTTGGTGAAATGCAGGCTGCCAGTCTCTGCGGCTCCTCACCCACCGCCTTTTTTTTTGGGGGGGGGGGGTGCTGGGGATTGAACCCAGGGGCATTCTACTTTGATTTTTTTGTTTTTAATTTGGAAACAGGGTCTTGCTAAGTTGCGGAGTCTGGCCTCGAACCTGCGATCCTCCCGTTTCAGCCACCCAAGAATTGGAATGACGCGCGTGCGCCACCATGTCTGACTGGCTGCCTCCTACCTTAAGGTCTGCACGATGCCCGAGGTGATCTTGGGCGCTGCTGGGCTCGCGGTCCTCGAGCGCCACCTGCCGGGAAGTCGGCGCTTGCTCCCAGCGGGCAGTTTTACACCGGACCTTACTGCTCAGCTACTGACCTCAGTAAGTGAGAGTGAACGTCATGCTCCTCTCTCCGATCCTGTGCTTTTCCAGAATTACATTTTCACTGGGAATGGTAAGTGCCAGGGTAGAGGGTTCTTGAGGCGTTGACTCTGTCAAGGGGGATCGTGGGTACAAAACAAAACATTTAAATTGTTGTCTTACCACAGTGGTAAACAATTTGTATTAGGCCAATTCCAAATAAAATATTTTCAGGCCGAACTTCTCATTCAAAGTAAAAATTATTTTATTGGATCCCACGGTGATATATATATTTCTTAATATATATGCATATATCAGATTACCCACTCTATTGAATAGAAGCATGCCAATAAGAAATGAAAACTGGAGGAGCTAGGCGTGGTGGTGCATGCTTGTAATCTCAGTACTTGGGAGGTTGAGGCCAGAGGATCCGGGTTTGTGGCCAGCCTTAGCTACTTAATGAAGTCCTCTGAAACTTAGTGAGACCCTGTTTCAAAATAAAGAATAAAAACTAGGGCTGGGGGTGTAGCTCGGAGGTAGAATGCCCCGGGGTTCAACCCCCAGTTCTGCAAAAAAAATAGACTGGAGGAATTTTTTTTTTGCCATTAAGTGATTAATAAAAATGCATATTTTTAAATATGGTAGCAACATCAAGGCAGCTTTCAAATTTTTAAGTACAAGCAATAATGAAATATACAATACTTCTTATCATAAATTCCGAATAGCAGATTGATTCTCCCAGAACATTTTCACTGTTTTTTGCAGAGCTCCTCTGCTCTTCGTCATTCTCTGCTTGCTACTTACTGACGAGGAAGTGTAGTGCATGGCATGAATGCTGGCTGACATTTTTGTTTCTCAAGACAGGTGAAATAACTCAGAAACGTCCTGCAGTCCCCACCATGCAGCAACTTCTTTGAGGTCCTAGGCAACAGCTTTGAAACACTAAAAAATAAACCATTTCCTTAAGTTTTTTATGTTGTTCAAAATCCAATAGCTCTCTCCACACACAGCACATTGTTAAATTTAACCTGCACCATTAATATATTCTCCATCACTTTCTTAAGGCTAGACAATCCAGGAGTTGATACATCGAACCAACAGTAACAAATCCTTAACTAATTTCTGCGGCACAAATATTCAGGTGGCCAGCACGTTACCTCTGAACGTGGCGTTGGCGGACACGTGAAATACACTCCCCCAGTTCGTGTACAGTGGCCACACAGAACTTTAAGAACAGACGGGATGCAGTGAAAACAAAATCAGGAAGAGATAACTTTTGAGCACTTGTTCTCTTCTTATATAATGAATTGCAAGCTTTTAGCATTTAATTTTAATAATCACTGTGTTTAATAAGTGATTCATGCAATTCCTGAAAATTGGACTGCTGGTGCTCCCAAAACGGCTCTGGCAACTACCGGCTTCCACAGCGGGAGGCACCCGCAGGAGATGGGAGGGCAGGAGAGGAGAGGGTTGGGTTTTCTTTCTGCTCTTTCCCTAGCTGCATTTTGCAGTTCCTCCTCCTCCTCCTCCTCCTCCTCCTCC
>PVLC010035879.1:0-16067 GCA_004027655.1 Graphiurus murinus | reverse complement strand
TGCTAGGGTGTCTGTGGCAGCACAGGGTTTGAAGAAGTCAATAAGGCTAACAGCGCAGGAGAACCTCTCTGGCCCGAGGCACTGTAGCAATGTATGTACTTAGTACTCCTGCTGATCCCAGGAGGTCAGCGCTCTCTCTGGTCAGATACCTGTTTGAATACGTGATGCCTGTAAGTGTTTTCCTACTCAAAGCATGTCCCGGGCACCTGATGTTTAGCCTTTTCTTCTGCAGCAGGAGATTGGAACTCACCACCCCGCTTCTCCCTCCCACCCCGCTTGTCTAGAAGCAGGAGGCTGCCCAGAGACATTATTGGTCTTGGCATTATTGGTCTTGGTTTTGACATCAGTGCTCTCCTCTCCTGAGGGTTCTGTTTGTTGAGGTCAGGTGCTTACCGTGGGCAGCAGTAATGGCTCCTCCCACGCTGATGCTCTCACCTTGTATGCACAGCCTAAAGAGTAAGGAAATATTAACACACCAATGGCCTCGGCCCAAGGTTTTGGAACTCCACTGGCTGGAGTGTGTTTCTGACCAGTCTTTGTCTTGTCCTGATGTTCACACTCCCACCATATACTTTAGCCTCTTGTTCTCAAAGTCCCCTTGGGCTTGAGACTTTTTTTTTTTTTTTTAATTACTGGAGGTTGAACCCAGGGGCATTCTGCCTTTGAGCTACATCCCCAGCCCTTTTTATTTTGAAGCAGGGTCTCACTAAGTTGATGAGGCTGGCCTCGAACCTGCGATCCTCCTGACCTAGCTTCTCAAGTACTGAGATTATAGGCATGTGCCACCATGCCCAGCTCTTTAAATTTTCATTTCAATTCATTAAGCTTGAGTCCCCAGGAGACTGGCCAGGGTACAGATACCCTTTCCCTATGGCTGCTAATGGTTTTCCTGCTTCAGATTTCTTCCTTATCGCTTGTTAAGGTTTGGGTTTGAAATGTTTCCCCAAAGGCTCATGTGCTGGCAGCACGTGCTCAGTGCAGCAAGGTTCAGAGTTGGGTCCCTGGGGGCATGCTCTTGGAGACTGTATCTTTCTCTCAGTCCTTCCTCTCTTCTCTTGTTCTCTCTACTTCCCTCACTATGAGCTGGACAGGGCCACTCTGTCTCTCTCTGCTTCCTGCCACCTTGTCCTGAGGACCTGCCACCATCATTCTACATGGGAGCTGGCTAATCAGGAAATGACCTCAGAAACCTCTGAATCATGAGACCAAATGAATTCTTCTTTTCCTGAGTTGTCCTTATCAGGTGTTTAGGACACAGCAGCAACAATGCTGACCACAAGATCACACAACTGGGTGGTGAGAGAGCTTGGTTCTGCCTCAGGTGCAAATGCTGTGACCAGCCTTAAACCTCATGTCCTCCTGGGGACTTTTCTAGTTGTGTATGTATGAACCCCTCTGTCAGTCTTCTACTTTGCCTCCTTTAAGTCCCAGAGATTATATTTAGAACCTACTCCATTTGTCATGTGCTTTCCTGTCTCCCAGCTTTCCTGGGAAGGGTCAAGTTCCTCCAGAACTGAGGTCCCCCAAGCAGTGACTGTGTGTCATTATGTCTGGGTCCTCAGTGCCAGGCAGAGAATCTGGTGCAGAACAAGTGCTTAGAATATGCTTGGTGAGCGTATGAATACAGGGATGACAAAACAAAGGAAGACAATGACAGATTCTCTTTTATTTTTAAAGCTGAACTCAATGGAAAGTAGGTCTTTATTTAAGAACTTTTAATTGGCAGCTTATGGGAATTTGGAATGAAGGCCCAGATTCATGAGTTTCCCTATTTTTATTTTGCTTGTGATATATTTCTTTGAAGTTGTTTACTTATTTATTTGAGCTCTCTTTCTTGGATTGGTTGCTGCTTTGTTTGTTTGAATTCTGCTTCCATTTAAAACTCGAAGTCTTTGGGAAAGCTGATGGAGGAAGTAGTGAAAACCCTCTGAACAGAAAGCCAGGATATCTGGGTTCTAATTTAACTCTGCTGCCAGCAAGGTGGCCTTGGAGATAGTCATTTTTCCTCTTGGCAGATTCATGATATATTTATTCATAAATCTGTAAAATGCAGAGGTAAACTAAATGATCTCTGAAGTAGCTCTCTCCAGGGTTTTATAACTACTGTTTGCAGTGAAGTTGTACTTCTGACGTCTGATCAAGTAGAGAGGAAAACAGCTTTTCTTATTGTTGACACCATAGTTGATTAAGCTCAACGAAGGTCAAAGGACCTGCATGTGATATGAATTAGCTTTCCATCAAGGAGGGATTCTCCAGGCCAAGTGGGATGAGTGGGCAGACAAACCATGCTAGGGAAGGGTGGGTCTTCTCTGCTGAAACTGTGGTGTGTATCAAGCTTTGGTCTTCTAAAGCAACTCAGTGTTGCAGGAGTGTAATATGTCTGAAGCAGGAGGCTGGAAGGCGAGGCTGAAGCCGTAGGCAGGGAAGTTGGACTTTGTCTCAGAGGCGAAGGGAGCCTCTGCAAGGCTTTCAACAGCTGAGGGGAGGGGTGGCCTGCTGTTGGGGGTAGATTGTGAAGGAAGGGGCTGAGATTAGGGGACAGCCTGGAGGTTTTGCCATGATTCAGGTAAGATGTGGGGAGGGCTTGAGTTTGGTGAGTGGAAGAGAGGAGAGGTTGTCAAGGCTCTGAAATATTTAGGAATGAAAACAACATGATTCTACTCTGGTTTAGATATAGGGGGGCAATTTTAGATATAGGGAATCAAAAGCAATTTGCAGGGTCTTTTAGGGGGAATCTCTACCTCACTCAAAGAACACAGGAGAACAAGAGCCATGAAGAGTCCAACCTTGGACACATGGAGGTTGATGTTGGGTCAATGGACCATCAAATGGATCTGTCTCATAAGGGTTAACATTCTTGCTGGAATTCGGCAGGTCATGGCTGGAGATGGAGTATTCCAGTCACCAATCTCAGTTGCGAATGGGATAACTCAAGAGTGAGCTTTTGGGACAAGAAGACATTGATTCAGGACAGAACTGAGGGGAGCGCCTCTATTTAAGGATAGACAGAGGGCTTGCTCACAGAAAAGGAAGTAATCCCAGAGGATGTGGCTTCTGGGACTCTAAGAAAGAGTTTCACTGGGCGTGGTGGCACATCCTTGGAATCCCAGTACTTGGGAGGCTGAAACTGGAGGATCTGTGTTCGCCGCCAGCCTCAGCTACTTAGTAAGGCCCTCTGCAACTTAATGAGACCCTGTTTCAAAATAAAGAATAAAAAGTGGGACTGGGGATGTAGCTTGGAGGTAGAATGCCCCTGAGTTCAATACCTAGTATTGAAAAAAAAAAAAAAAGCATTTCAATATAGACAAAGTGATCATCAAGGTCAAACACCATTGAGGGTCCTGGGAGATAAGGGCTGAAAAATTTCCATTGTGTTTCAGAAATGAGTGGTCTCTGGAGACCTTGGTGAGAAGGTTGTCCTTGGACTGTGAAGGACAGTCATCATCTTGAGAAGAGAATGGGGTATGTGGAACCTGAGTTGGAGCATAGATGACCCTTGTCTGAACTTTGAGAAAGATGTAAGATCAAGGGAGGGGGGGTTCAGAGATATGAACATGCCATATACTAAAGAAAAGGAGCTGGAAGACAGGAAGCAGTTAAAGATGTGTGTGTGTGTGTGTGTGTGTGTGTGTGTGTGTGTGTATGTGTGTGCACGTATACACACAATAGACCAATATTCCAGAGGAGGCAGGACACAGATTAAGACAGAAGCATGAGTGGAAGAGTCTGCAGGCCCAAGAGCTACACTTGGGGGGGGGGGGACAGAAGAGAATGAGGGAAAAATCTTTTCTTTTTTTTTGTTCGTATTGGGATTGAACTCAGGGGCATTCTACTTCTGATCTATATCCCCAGCCGTATTTTATTTTTTTTGAAACAAGGTCTCACTAAGTGGCTGAGGGCCTCAATAAGTTGCTGAGGCTGTCCTCAAACTTGTGATCCTTCTGTGTCAGCCTCCCAAGTACTGAGATTACAGGCATTACACCCAGTTAAGAAGTTTTTTCTGATTTCCTTCCTTCCTTCCTTCCTTCCTTCCTTCCTTCCTTCCTTCCTTCCTTCCTTCCTTCCCTCTCTTTTTTCCTGTATAGGGGTTTGAACTCAGGAATGTTCTATCTCCAAGCCATACCCCTAGTTTTTTTTTTTTTTTTTTTTCAAAACAAGGTCTCACTACGGGTTTCACTCATTTGCCCAGACTGGCCTTGAACCTGTGATCCTCCTGCCTCAGTCTCCCAAGTACTGAGATTATAGGTATGTACCACCATGCCTGGCTGTAGCCTTACATTTTTTAAAGTTTACATTTAATACGTGGTGAGGGCACTTGTAGAGAGTAGGGGTAGGAGTTGAGCTGGAGGCTGAAGGTGGAGGCTTAGACTGGTCTGGGTGGAATGAGAGGCAGGTGGCTGGCCACAGGCAGGTTGAGGGGATCTGGGGCAGCACTCTGAGGCTGACCACCACAGGGTGCGAGAGCAGCAGTTTACATAGTTGTGAGACATTCTCTCATGGCCTTCAGCTTGCAGGTGTGGGAGGGAGGAGGGCCCACAGTCACATTTGTATAGGACAAGACTCACCAGGCATGTCCTGGGGATGTGGAAGGAGGTTGGCCAGGGAAATTGAGGCCCACCCCCACGGGTGCAGTTAGGGAGTCTACATATGGGCTCAGCACCCAATGCCGGCCAGGTGCTGTGCTGGGTGCAAGCGAGGGCATGACGGTTTGGATATAGACTGTCCCCTGGAAAGGCAACTCCAAAATGTCCAGAGGTGAGATAATTGAAACATGAGGGCTCTAATGTCACCAGGGGCTAAGCTCCTGGATAGATGAATAGATTTGTTAGGTGGTAGGGTAGGCAGATAGTGGATACTGGACACAGTAGGTCACCAGGAGTGTGGCCTTGGGGACTATCCATTTGCCCCTCGTCCCTGCTCCTTGCTCGCTCTCTGCTTCCCACTGCTATACCCTGAGTTCCGCAGACAAGGCCCAACCTACCATGGACTGGAACCTCTGAAAACTTCAGAACTGTGAGCAAATAAAGCTTCCTTCCTCTATGTAAATGGTGGTCATCAGGTACTTTGGTCATGGGGGCATGGATGCTGACTAAAGCAGATGGTGAAGTCAACAGGACTAAAATCACACTCAAGGGGCAATATGACCCGTGTACCCTGGGGACAGCACAGGCATTAGAGCATTAGAGTCGCCAGACCTGGGACCCAACTCTGCCCCTGCCCTTTTGCAACTGAGGGCCACGGGCACGGGCACTGACCTCTCCTTCCTCTGGTTTCTTCCTCTGCCATCCATGGTGACGACATTTACCTCATAGGAACAGTCACTATTGATAGAGAAAACTGATGGGGATTTCTGATATACACCATTGGAAGCAAGGGAGGGGATAAATCAAGACTCAATACTGTCCTCCTTGAGGTCTGCAGATGGATTATTGCCATGATTCCGGTCATCGTCAGAACTGCGTGCTGTGGGCTCAGGCCCCAAGGCCTTTCTGAGTAAAGGGCCCTGGCCGATGCCGTTACATTGTTTTATGCAGACGGGGCGGTGGTGCTGGTCTAGTCCTGGCCGAGTCAGGAGGTAGCCAGCGGTCATGGTCACTGTGATAGGTTATCTGGGCATTGCTGCAGACCACACAGATGGCTGCCCAGAACTCTGCTGCTGTCTGCTTTGCTGTCTAATCAGTCGCCCCGACCTCCTCCCAGCTGGTCTGACGTCCCGTTCTCAAGGCCTAAGGGGCAGTCTCTGGCCAAGCTAGATGTTTTTGCCGCTCAGTGGATCCCTAGTATATGAAACAAACACACACACAGTGCTCTGGCCTCTCGTAGGACATTTGAAGCAAGACTGGTGTCAGCAAAAGAGAGAGGGATGTCGTGAAAATAAGGACAAAGGAGACTGGTACTTAGAAGCAGCTGCAGTAGGCCACGACTTTGTGTGTGTGTGTGTGTGTGATGGTCATTTCCTTAAGTGTCCCAGAAGGCAGATTAAGTAGGCATTCTCATTTCCAATTCACAGATAAAGAAACTGAGGCCCAGGCAGATTGTGTTAAGTCTGTTTCCGAAGCCTGTGCTTTTCCCACTATACAACCTTGTCAGAACCAGCCCTTAAACAAGGTTCACATTCCAAATCGTTTATTATACATAGAAAGTGCTTCTCAGGCCTGTTGAGGCTGATTTGCATAATTCATTTTTAGAACATTAATTAGCCGGGATGTGTAATAGTTCTTGTGCCAATTTGTGTTTCAATTTCAAATGCAAATACAAATTAGCAAATGTTATTCCTGTGACACCTTACGGATGAACCATTTGCTGCTCGTAGTGAGTATTAATCTTTACATTTCTGAATCTACCACTGATAGAAGCAATAATACCCTCTAATTTGTAGGATTGAGGGGGAAGAATCTGGTTTGATAGGGGCTGGGGTGAATGAGAGGTAATTCTCTTTCAGCAAAAGAAAATAGTGTGGCCGGGCGTGATGGTGCACCCTTGTAATCCCAGCATTTGGGAGGCTGAGACCAGATGATCCGGGTTCTCGGCCAGCCTCAGCTACCTAGTGAGGCACTCTGCAACTTAGTGAGACCCTGTTGCAAACTAAAGAATAAAAAATAGGGCTGGAGATACTCCTGAGTTCAATCCCCAGTACCGCAAAAAAAAAAAAAAAAAAAAAAAAAAAAAAAAAAAAAAAAAAAAAAAAAAGAAAGAAAATAGTATGTTAGGCTTTTATCCATCCATCTATCCATCCATCCATCCATCCATCCATCCATCCATCCATCCATCCATTCATCCATCCATCCATTCATCCATTCAATAAACAGTTCTGAGCACCTACGTTGTGACAGGAGAGAGATCGTACCAGGGAGCTCGCACACTTAGTGAGGGAAAGAGTTACATAAATATCCAAGTGTGATAGTCTTTAGCATAGACCTGAGCCTTTAATGGTGAAACTGAAAGAGCACAGGGCCCAGGGATCCCTCCTAGGGAAGGGGACACTGAGCAAGACAGGGAAGGTTGGAGAACGGCAGGTAAAGGTGGGCCGTTCCTGGGGACAGTGGTGGCAAGGGGAATAGAGTGAGCTAAGAGGAAGCTGTGACACTGATGTGCCATTCTGCACAGCTGGAATTTCGGGTTGTGAGCACCTGTGACAGCAGGGCCCGGATGATGGGTGGACTGGTGAGCAGGCTGCATAGTTTGGAATTCAGCCTGCCGACTCGTCAGGAGAATTGACCGAAGTAGCTGGTTTGGACCGACATTTTTTTTTTTTTTTTTTTTTTTTGCGGTACCGGGGATTGAACTCAGGGGCGTTCTACCTCCGAGCTATACCCCCAGCCCTATTTTTTATTCTTTATTTTGAAACCGAGTCTCACTAAGTTGCAGAGTGCCTCACTAGGTAGCTGAGGCTGGCCGCGAACTCGAATCCTCTGGTCTCAGCCTCCCGAATGCTGGGATTACAAGCGTGCGCCACCACCCCCGGCTTGGACCGACATTTTAGAAAGCTCACTCTGGAGGCTGAGTGTAGAATGTTAGTGAGAAGGACACTTTAAAAAGAAGCTAAGGAATTACTGGAATAACCTACCAGTGGACGGAGGGAGGAGGAACACCATTAAGAAATATTTTAGCCAGGCGTGGTGGTGCACGCTTATAATCCCAGTACGTGGGAGGCAGAGACAGGAGGATTGCAGGTTCACGGACAGCCTCATCTACGTAGTGAGGCTCTCTGCGACTTAGTGAGACCCTGCTTTAAAATAAAGAATATAAGCCAGCTGGGCCTGGTAGCTCATGCTTGTAATCCCAGTACTTGGGAGGCTGAGAAGGGAGGATCCAGATTCGCAGCCAGCCTCAGCTACTTAGTGAGGCCCTCCACAACTTAGTGAGACCCTGTTTCAAAATAAAGAACAAAACATAGGGCTGGGGGTGTAGCTTGGAGGTAGAATGCCCCTGGGTTCAATTCCCCAGCACACACACACACACACACACACACACACACACACACACACACACACATATATATATATATATATATATATATATAGAGAGAGAGAGAGAGAGAGAGAGAGAGAGAGAGGAGCCCTGAAGAATGCCCAGAAGAATGCCTGATTTCTCAGCTGGAGTGTGAAATGAGTAGTGTCACTCTTGATCCAATAAGGAGCCCATGGGAGGGAATAGGAAAGGAAGGTGTCAGTGGAGTCTGTCCAAGTTCTAGTGGAGATAGTCTAAAGCAGCCGTCTCCTAATCATTAACCCCTGCAATGTTCTCAGCCAGTCCAAATTTATGCTTTTCAGCATGTATCCAGGTACCTGCCAATCTCCTCGAAGCTTCTGGAAGCAACAGCCTCAGGCAGGTCCTGGGGCACTCCAGCTCTCCCAGTCCTGCCAAGCATGGATTTATGCTGCAAGTACAGGTGAAGGTGTCCTTATTATAAGGATGATTCATTGTGCAGAAAGCAGCATAGAAGTCCATGTGGAAGACTATTCTCTTCAGGAATGAAGCGTGGGTAGTGAGGGTACCCTGAAGATCTGTAGACCCTTACACTGATGGAAGCAAAAGGAATAAGAGCTCTGTTTGCCTCCAAGGAACTAACATTCTTCAGCAGCCTCTGCAAAGCAAATAAAGAAATACTTTATGAAAGTTGGCCATGGTGGTGCACACCTGTAATCTTAGTACTTGGGAGGCTGAGACAGGAGGATTGTAGGTTTGATTGAGCCCATCCTAAGGAACTCAGGGAGACCTTGTTTCAAGATAAAAAATAGAAAATGCCAAGGATATGGGTATAGTTAAGAGGTAAAACAAAACAAAACAAAAAACCAAAACCCACCTGGCATGGTGGCACATGTAATTTCAGTACTTGGGAGGCTGAGACAGGAGGATAGCAGGTTTGTGGCCAGCCTCAGCAACTTTGCAAGACCCCTCTGCAACTTAGTGAAAGCCTGTTTCAAAATAAAAAAAAAAATAGGGCTGGGGTGTAGCTCAGAGTAGAATGCCCCTGGATTCAATCCCCAGTACCCCAAAAGAGAAAGGAAGAAAGGAAGGAAGGAAGGAAGGAAGGAAGGAAGGAAGGAAGGAAGGAAGGAAGGAAGGAAAGAACGAGCAGGGTGTAGCATTAGGAGTCATTTTCAGAGACCAGCCATGACAGAAATGTGCATAGATTATATGTCTTTGCAATAATAGAGTAATGTGCAGCTATTGTGAGCCACCTCTGCAACAGCCCTTCACGTTCACTGTTCCATCTTTGCAACGATGCTCCAGGGTGAATGCTGCGGCTCTCCTTTGACATTGAAGGAAGCTATAGTAAATAGTTTCTGCTGGAGCTGCATATGGGCTGCTCTGACCAGAAAGCCCATATTTCCTTCTCTCCAAAAGGCTATCTCCATGACTGCTGGTCAGCTTTCTGTTGCTATAACTAATACCCAAGATAAATCAACTAAAAAGAGGAAGACTTAGCTCATGGTTTTGGACGTTTTGGTCCATGGCACATTGGCACCATGGATTTGGGCCTGTGGTAGCATAGTACATCATGGTGGGAGCAGGGGGTGGTGGCAATGGAGGCCTGTACACTTCATGTCTAGGACAAAAGACCCACATGCCACAGCCGCCTCCCAGGGCACGTTTCCAATGTTCTAGAACCTTCCACTAAGCCCCACCTCTTAGTTTCTGCTACCTCTCAACAGTGCCAAGTTGAGGAACAGGCACATGGGCCTTTGGAGTAGAATCCACATGCAAACTATAGCAATGAGTAATATTGCAAAGACCCTTAGAAGGCCAGGAGACAATACCTCACCTTGTTTAGTGGGGACAAGGTACATTTCATGGCACTGGAGATAGTTGATCACCAAGTATCCTTCCAACACTGATATTTCATCTGAGCCAGTTACGATCTAGTATAAATGAGGTCCCATCGGATGCTAACTTTGTGAAGGATGAGGCGAAATCACCTTGGTACTCTGCGACTCAGCTTAGAATGACGACTCAGGCTTTTATGACTGGCCAGCATCCCGGAGGACTTCTTTATAACTAGATAATACATATCTGGAAATAATTATGCAGCTTACCATGTGCTTCATGGAGGGATGAAACACCAGCAGTTATTTGGTGCAGAGAGAATGTCATTAGGTTTTTGATGTCAAATTTAGGATGAGTAATGTCACCACCTCATATGGCCATGAAAAATATACTAAGCCTGAAAAAATCTAACAAGTAAAGCGACAGCATCGGGTTGAGCATGGCAGGCCAGGGAGGTAGTTGGCGAATACATGCTTCTATCTACCTAACAGCTGCCCAGTTGCCCAAACATCATGCTGGGCAAGGCACAATGCTGTGATTCTCCACAGAGAGCGATTGGCCACTGTCTAAGGGCATGTATCAGACTTTATAACCTTTGAATATGTCTTTAGAAAGCCAGACTGGATGGTGGCGCACGCTTGTAATCCCAGCATTTGGGAGGCTGAGACTGGAGGATCCGGGTTCGCGGCCAGCCTCAGCTACCTAGTGAGGCACTCCACAACTTAGTGAGACCCTGTTTCAAAATAAAGAATAAAAAAAAAAAATAGGGCTGGGGGTATAGCTCGGAGGTAGAATGCCCCTGAGTTCAATCCCCAGTACCGCAAAAAAAAAAAGCCAGACTGGAATAGTAAATAAAATGTAGCAGTTAGTAGTGACATTTGACGAGCTAATGTCACATTCTTGTGGAATCTTTAGCGGGGATGATGCTGAGAAATGAACAAGAAAGAAACTTCCTCGAAGCTGGGCGTGCTGGTGCACACTTGTAATCCCAGGGCTTGGAAGGCTGAGACCGGAGGATCGAAGGTTCATGGCCAGCCTCAGTTACTTAGTGAAGCCCTCTGCAACTTAGTGAGACCCTGATTCAAAAAAAAGAATTAAAAATAGAGCTGGGGTGTGTGGCTTGGAGGTAGAATGCCTCCTGGGTTCCATCCCCAGTACCTCAAAAAAAAAAAATACCCAAAAAATAAACTTTCTTGAGTGGATCCAGTAATAGTAACTTCCATTTGAGCCTGCAAATGTGGTTCCCCTTTCATCGGAATACCATGATGGGCAGTGATTAGGGTTCTAATCAGAGCTTTTTGGGGACCCATTTTGCCTTTACAGATGTTAGATGGATTAATTAATTGATTACTTTTCTTTTTTTTTTTTTTTTTTTTTGAGCTCAGTTTGCTATATGGCTTCTTTAGGACTGCTTTATTGTGAAAATTCTAAAATCCATCCAAATGTAATTATTTCATGTATTACACAATGATAGTATAATAATTTAATGATAGTATGTAATTAATTTTGGGATCTGATTTTCTTCTATACCAACCCCGAAGACTTAATAAAGTGGGGATTCTTTTAGGGCTGACATAAAAGCTTTCTGGTTTTCAGATTGGCCTTCAGCTGTTTTAAAATTCAGATCTTGCCATTTTCTCCATGTAAACCACTTAGCAGAGTCAGAAACAGCTCCTCTCCATCCAGAATCATTCCTCTCAACCAGTAGCTTGATGCCTTAGAAGTTTCCCTTCAATGAGCACATCAACATAAACAACCACAGGTAACAATTGGGAAAACGGTTTTCTCCTTGCACCACCACTAGCCATGGTCTACTAGTGTGCCACTTCCACTAGATGTCCAGATAACCAATCTCAGGTTGGCGATTTTGAGAGTAGGTTGCTCAGAGTCCAAGACTATTGATGTCCCGAGCTGTTGGACAGATTACTGCTGACGCTGCTTTTCAGGAAACTGCTAGCCTGCTGCCCTTAACACTGGAGGCTCTCGGGAGGCCACCGTTGCCTGCTCTGCTCCTCCAGAGACAAAGCCCTCCAATGCCACATCACTGGGATCCATGACATGCTGCTGCTACTGCTCCTAGACCTAGAACCCATGAGCACTGCTGGCGCTTCCCTACTGTACTGTAGTTACTGATGGATCTGTACTGCTCAGGCAGAAGCTCAGGAGCCAATTCCTGCTTCTCACTCCTACTGCAGCCACTAGAAGCCAAAGTAGGAAAACCAAAATGGCTTCTCTTTTCTGTTGCCCTCCAATCTCCTGGAGTCTCACAGTCCAAAGCCAGCTGACAAGGGAATCTAGGGTTGTGTGTAGTTTCCAGGCTTCTATCCTTCTGCAATTCAGAGCAGGAAATAATTAGGCACCATGTAGAACTGAAAAAAGAAAAAAAAAGAAAAAGTTGAATCTCAAGTGGCAAAAATGAGCCCAATTATCTTCCTTCGTAAGTCCATGCAATGTAATACCTTAGCTCTTGTCATGTTAAGTTGAAGTCTCTTTTCTGTTTTTTGAATTTGAGCGTGCCCTGTGACTTCCTTTGTCAATAAACACTGTACAGCATTAGTGATAGTATGCTACTTCTGAGCCTAGGTCTCTAAAGTCCTTGAATGTTTGCTCTCTCCGAATCATGTCTCAACATGAGCAAAAGCCTATGTTAATTTGATGGAAGTTAAGAGACTACATGGAACAATGACAAGTCGTATCAACTGAGGCCATACTCTAGTTCCGATAGCTCTTAGTCAACGTGGCAGCTACCATGGAGACATGAGTGACTTCAGCCAAGAACAGCCAGTTCCAGCCTCTTGGCTAAGTCATAGATTTGTGGTTTTAAGCAACTAAATTTTGGAGCAGTTTGTTATGCAGCAATAACTAACTGATACATCTGCTCTCAAGTGTGCAAAATCTGGCAAAGAAGAGGTCACCCAGAGAATGGAAGCAAATGATAGAAGAGTGTGTATTCACTGCTCATTCATCTATACAGCATGTCACATCCAAAGCGTTTCCAAAGAGAAAATTCCCATGGATCGAGTTTTCAAGCAAGAGGTACAACTTAAGCTAGGTTTTAGGAAAAAAATAAGCAAAATTTTAGTTGACCTAGATGCAATAAACTATTTAGAAAAATGGTATGGCAACCAACAATTTGATACATAGGAAGTCTGGCATATTGAGGGAAAAAATTGAAAAAGTCACTGCTATATTCTCTTTCACCTACATATTTGTTGGGCTATTGGTGAGTCATGCCAGAGTAATTAAACATGTATATGTATATGTATACTATTTATTTATTTATTTTTTGCAGTCCTGAGGATTGAACCCAGGAGCATTCTACCTCTGAGCTATACCCCCAGCCCTATTATATATTCTTTATTTTGAAACAAGGTCTCACTAAGTTGCAGAGAGCCTCACTAAGTAGCTGAGGCTGGCCACAAACCTGCAATCCTCCTGTCTCAGCCTTCCAAGTATTGGGATTACAAGCATGAGCTACTACACCTGGCTGTACATGTATACTATTTAAAATGAGTACAATTACATTAATATTTTTCCAACCATTATAGCTGTCTATGGTTCTTGAAGAAATCTTGGAAATTAAAGAAAAGTAGCATTTCTAATCTAATCTCTAATTCCATTTACAGAAGCCACTAATACTATTTCAGCATGTTCTTTCTAATCTTAAAAATATATATTATATAGTTGATATTAAATGGTAGGCATAATTTTGTTATTTCTTCCACTTCCTACTTTAACACAAATATTTTCTCACTTACTAAATTATCTCAAAAATGTTCTATTTAATGAAATCATAACATTTTACCCCCTGGATGGACCGTTATTTATTCAACCTTTTCTGTTTTGTTGGACATTTATGTTGTGTCCTATTTTGTACTATTGTAAGTAACCACGTTTCTATATGGAACACATTTGAATTATTTTCTTAATATAGTTTGCTAAAGATGGGCCAAAGTTTATACATCTTTAAAGGTTGTTATATATCACCACATTTCTTCCTTTCCCAGAAAGAGTGTTGTAATCTTTTCTCTCTCATAAATGAATGCTACTGCTCATTTCATAGTCTCTCTTTTTTTTGCATTAAGTATCATGACATAATACATTCAAATTGATAACTCATTGTTGCTTTGCTTTGACTTTCCTTGCTTGAGCATGCGATGGGTTGAACGTTTTTCACGTGCTCATCAGCTCTTGGTTTGTTTTCCTGTGCTTGTGGCCTAGCTGCTCATGGTCTAGAGAATTGGTATTGACATCGGCGTTCTTTGTGGGCGGCCAGCTGCTCCTGGCCTCCCATGGGACGTGGGCTGTGCAGTGGGAAGCTGTCAACTCCTATAAGAATGCCTATAATATGGGCCACGTCGCATGGCCATTGTGGCAGCTGTCACCCAGGTGGCACTGCCAGGGCTCTGCTATACATAGTCCTTCTACGCAGGATGGCCTAGCACCCTAAACGTGACACTTAGTTTTATGACATCTCCTCCAGGGTCCTGAACTCTGTGGCATTTGTACCCTGGGGGTTGCTGGCTTTATACCGTAGAAGTATTTTGTGAGCTTTTAGTTTCCTCCCGCTGTGAGCAGGAGGAAGGTGGGGGCCGTTGGCTGAGATGCCGGTGAGGTTTTCAGGGATGCTGTCAGGCTCTTGGCCAGAGCTGCCCTTTGATCTCCAGCTCCATGGCGTGAGATGCTGAAGGCCTGCTAGCTTCTGAGCCTCTTCTCCTATCCAGGGCACCATGCGATGTCTCAGTCAGCCACCTGTCATTGTCAAAAGAAAACCCGTTTTGTGCATATTTGCCGAGGGCGGTAAGTCTATTTTGGGGTCAGATAGAGGACTTGGTAAGGTGGGCAACAGAGAAACCTCGGGCCACTTGTTGCTGCTCTGTACCGTGTGACATTCAGGATGCCCTTTCATTGCAGCATTTTCCCACTCTGGGGTATAATGATCCGTTCCTCAAATGCTTCTGCCTCTGAAGTCTGAACTCTGCATGGAATTGGCAGCATCTAATGAATCCCGGATCTCCAGTACTCCATCCATGGGCTGGCATGGAGCAGCTGCTCAGTAAAAGGAGTGTCAGCATTGGATTCTGAGGACAAAAGAAAACCCCTTCTGAAACCTTGTGCAAACAGGTAATTCGTCAGTGCAGTGATCACAGCAGCTAATGACAGAATGAGATCAGCCCCATTGTTGCCGTGGACTCTTCGTCCAGTGCTCTCTCATGGCCTCAATTCCTTAGTCAGATGCTGCTGCTAAAAAGAAGGAAATAAGGTCACTGCAAATGGCAGTAGCTAAGTGCAGGTCAGATCAGAGTAGGTTCAGACCCTCTTCCAGTGCGACTGGTGTCTGTATTAGAAAAGGAAAATTTGGATGAAGAAACTGCAATAAAGAGAGCAGGCCAGGTGAAGATGGGGCAGAGATCAGAGTGATGCTGAGATGAGTCGAGGAACTGGGGGGGGGGACCCCAAAGCTGGAAGAGGCCAGGAAGCATCCCTCCTAAGGGTCTGGGGGGAGCATGACCAGCTGGCACCTTGGTTTTGAACTTCTTTCTTGCAGACCTGTGACAGGATGAATCTCGTGTGTTTGTGGGAGTTTTATTTTCCGGCAGCCTTAGAAGGGAATACTCGTGATTTGGTATAACCACAGTGTACCAAACCATGAGTATTGGCAGCCAGTGTGGTGCCAGTACGCATGCACACACACACGTGCACATGCAGAAACACACACGCACATGTGAACACACACACAAATACACACAGGCACACATGGACACACATGGGAACACAGGCACACACATACACACATGGGAACACACATGCACACAGGTGCACATACAGAAACACACAAAAGGAAGCATATACATGCATACACATACACACATGCACACACAGAAACACACATATACAGACATGCAAACACACACATATGCACGTACGCGCACACACGCACACACGCACACACACACACACACACGCACACAGACGTGCATGCACTGATGCTGTGCTCCAGCCGCACTGGCCTAGATTCTGAGAAATGATCGATAAAACCTCAGGCACGTCTCTGCATCTGCCTTGGAGCTGCATTTTATTTCCCCTGTGTGGACCAGCTAGGGAGCTTGCTTTTCAGCTGGAGCTTTATTTTGATCATTGGCTGCATGTGTGAGAGTCTGAGATGGTCGTGGGGGGGGGGGGCGGCAGGCATGCACTGGTTTCGCACAGGCCCCTGGGGGTTGGTCCTGGGCTCCTTGCAGGCATCGAGATCCTGGCTGTTGCCTCTTTGGACAGAACCACTGTCAGTTCTTTTT
>PVLC010035878.1:0-15688 GCA_004027655.1 Graphiurus murinus | reverse complement strand
TACTGTTAGTCTAGCTGTACAAACCAGGAAGGTGAGGCAGAGAAGAATAATTTTCCCTAGGATACATATCACAAGGTAAGTACTAGAATCAGAAATCAATCCTAGGTGGTCTGACTCTAAGGAATTATAGATTTTACTTGTGGTGGAACAACACATGTGTATCTTTTATGTGAACACCATTTAGTCCTTAATTTTTTTTTTATAAGTATGCTATTAAAGGAATGGCTAATTTTGAAGGTGTAAAATGACTTATTGGGGCTAATACTGCTGGTGCATCAGGAAGCAAGCCTGTGAAAAATCCAGTTTTTCTAGTACTTGCTTCATACCAGGGAGAAAGTTCATCATTTACCTCTGTGGCACACTGGGTTCTTTATCTAGTAGAGTTTGGTCATGATCACTATTAATTACTATTTATTATACTATTTTTCTATAGATGTTTAGATTTTCTGTATTTTGTTGGGAGGAGGAGATGAGGGAATATATCCATGTAAGTAGAAGATTCTAAGTTATTTCATCCTGTTATGCTGCCTGCTCTTTCAGGGACATCAAACAAAGCACTTTTCCTTTAAATGAGGATACCTTAGAGAATGAATTAAAATTTCATTGTAAAGGGGCGGTGTGTGTATGGTACTGGGGATTGAACCTAGGAATATTCTACCTCTGAGCTACACTCCTAGCCCTTTTTTCTTTATTTTGAAACAGTCTCGCTAAATTGCCAACCTATAATCTTCCTCTCAGCTTCCCAAGTACTGGGATTACAAACATGTATCACCATGCCCAGCTCTTTTTTTTTTTGAGGGGGTGGGTACTGGAGTCTGAACCTAGGGGCATTCTACCTCTGATCTACACCCCCAGACCTATTTTACTTTTTAATTTGAACCAGTCTCACTAAGTTGCTGAGGCTGATCTCAAACCTATGATCCTCCTTTCTCAGTCTCCCAAGTATTGAGATTCCAGGCCACCTTCATGTCTCGATGGAGAAACTTAATAGCAAGAACTGGATACTGAGGGGATTTTTCTAAGGGGAAGGCTTAAAGAAGAAAAATAGAGTAAAAGTACTTTCTATTTTGTGATATGTGTGCTAAAATGCTTTTTCTTCCAAAAGATCTACTAAGACAGGCATGGTTACATGTTTCTAATACTTGAAATGAAAATGAGCAATGGTTTCCCAAGAACAAGTTATTCCAGCAGATTGTAGGTTAGTTGGCTTTTTAAAAAAATTGTGGCCAGTTATTATGTAAGTTTTTCCTGTCCCAATTGTTTATTTCATTGTTTTCTCTGAGACCCAACAAGAAGAGTTATTTATGAATGGCCTTGACCAGGACAAACATATTAAAGGCTAAAATCAAGTAGATGTTAGCCTTGTCCACTATTATTGTAACTTCAGTGTAATAACATTGTATGATTCTTCAAAAACTGATAATTCTGTCTTAATCACTAAGAATCATAATTGATCTTTAAGAGGTTTGCTGCAAGCCGGGCGTGGTGGCGCACGCTTGTAATCCCAGCATTTGGGAGGCTGAGACCAGAGGATCCAGGTTCGAGGCCAGCCTCAGCTACCTAGTGAGGCACTCCGCAACTTAGTGAGACTCGGTTTCAAAATAAAGAATAAAAAATAGGGCTGGGGGTATAGCTCGGAGGTAGAATGCCCCTGAGTTCAATCCCCAGTACCGCCAAAAAAAAAAAAACAAAAAAAAGAGGTTTGCTGCATCAAGGAAGGAGCATTAATTTTTAAATTAATGTTGGTTTCTGTCCCAGCTCTACCATATATAGATTTGTGACCCTGAGGAAGTTATGCTTTCCATCTATAAAAGGGGACAGTGTCACCTACTTCATAGAGTACTTAGGATTAAATGAGTTAATGTAAATCCTTAAGTGCTTTGCCCATTTAGGCAGACCATAATGATGGGTATTTTTATTATTTACTAAGCCCATTAGCTGGTTTGGCTTTTTGTATAGCTAACCAATTGGACTTTTGAATGGGGGAGATGGGTAGAAAGTATTTTAGGGACTTGTTGAAATTTAGTTTGAATCTACAGATACAATGACAGGTAGCTGAAAATTATTAGTTTAGAAGTATGGTATTATGTCCTGATTAGAGTTGAGATGGTTCTTTTCAAGATAGACTGTATTTTATAGATTAGATGTCATTTATCTGCTTCTGTCCACTTAGGAAATAACAGTCTGTTAACTTTTAAAAAATACATCAACTAGCTGGGCGTGGTGGTGCATGCTTGTAATCCCAGTACTTGGGAGGCTGAGACAGGAGGATCTGGGTTTGCTGCCAGCCTCAGCTACTTAGTGAGGCTCTCCGCAACTTAGTGAGACCCTGTTTCAAAATAAAGTATAAAAATTAGGACTGGGGTGTAGCTTGGAGGTAGAATGCCCCTGGGTTCCGTCCCCAGTACCGCAAAAAAAAAATCAAGTGGTTTAATGCTCAATGTCGTAGACATTTTGCTACACATCGAGTATCCGAAGATAGAAATCTAGATTCCTATTGTACACTAATATCAAGTATGGAAGCCAACAAAGACAATTTCAGTAAACTGTGATAAGTACTAAATTTAGAAATAGGCATAGGTAAATTCACATGTTCCTTTCTTTTAAAGTCTTTGAAGGAGCCAGGCGTGGTGGCGCATGCTTGTAATCCCAGCATTTGGGAGGCTGAGACTGGAGGATTTGGGTTCCAGGCCAGCCTCAGCTACCTAATGAGGCACTCTGCAACTTAGTGAGAATCTGTTTCAAAATAAAGAATAAAAAATAGGGCTGGAGGTGTAGCTCGGAGGTAGAATGTCCCTGAGTTCAATCCCCAGTACTGCAAAAAAAAAAAAAAAAAAAAAGTCTTTGAAGAAGCTGAATGCAGTGCGCACACCTGAAAGGCTAAGACAAGAGGATCATAGGTTTGAGGCCAGCCTCAGCAACATAATGAAACCCCGTCCCCCCAAAAAACAAAACATCTAGATTTACCTATTTTATGGATGAGAAAACAAGACTTAATAGAGACTGAGTGACCCGTGGACTTTGTGTGTGGTACTGGTAAATTGGACTGGGTGCCTTCAGTATGTTGGTGGACCTTAAACATACATACATACACACATACACAACACATACATACATACATGCATGCATACATACATACATACGTCAACATTTATATAAAGAGATTTATTTATTTATCTACCTATTTATTTATTTGTCGGACTGGGGATTGAACCCGGGGGCATTCTACCTCCGAGCTACACCCCCCAGCCCTATTTTTTATTCTTTATTTGGAAACAGGGTCTCACTAAGTTGCAGAGGGCCTCACTAAGTAGCCGAGGCTGGCTGAGAACTTGCGATCATCCTGTCTCAGCCTCCCAAGTACTGGGATTACAAGGGTGTGCCACCACACCCAGCAATAGATATCTTTATATATACACACATCCGCCAACCGATTGGGCTGTCATTACAGATCATAAGTAGTATGTTGTCTTTTTATATTGATCACTTGAAGCCAAGGAATTTATTTATTATCATATCTGTGATTCATTCACATTGTATGACCTTAGACATAATTAGCAATGATATCTAACAACTGATGTGAAAGAAGAAAGGTTTTTTTGTTTGTTTGTTTGTTTTGTCTTTGTTCTTCATGGTACTGGGGATTGAGCCAAGGGGCATTCTACCTCTGAGTTACACCCCCGACCATATTTTATTATTTTATTTTAAAACAGGGTCTCTCTAGGTTGGTGAGAGTCTTACTACTTCCTGAGGCTGTCCTTGAACCTGTGATACTCCTGTCTCAGCCTCCCAAGTACTAGGATTACAGCATGTGCCACCACGCCCTGCTAAAGAAAGGGATTTTGAAATAGAGGTGCAGTTTCCCTTTACAATTCAGTGTTCATGGACATAAAGCTAATGGCTTGATATTACAGATATGCCATGTTTCTATTTCTAACACAGTACCTGCAAATGCTTGAATGAAATTAAATTTGTTATAGGGCTCTACATTTGTGTGTAGAATGGCACCCAGACATGTTTAGAGTAGGTGTTTTTCAGTGAGTAGTTTTCTCTGAGAGCCAGGAGTTCTTAACTTTTTCTGGATAACACCCACTAACCAACTGGTCCCGCTGACTTTCTCAGCCCCTCCTGCAGGCGCTTGGCATGCTTTGCTTTCAGCAGAGGACTCCAGAGCAGTAACTTCTACTTTCTGGAGCTGTGGCTGCTCAATGTAGTGGTGTATCTGAACACCGTTCACAATTTGTGGACAGTTCTTTACCCTGTTGAAACTATCCAGCTGAGATATTTAAGATGGCTCCAGTCATTTTCCTCTCTCTGGATTGGTTATTGTTCTCATTTCTTTATCTACTTTGGCCTTTGCGTTCTCACTGTCTGTCTGTGTGTCTCTCTCTCTCTCTCTCTCTCTCTCTCTCTCTCTGTCTGTCTCTCTCTCTCTCTTTTGGTACTGGGACGGAACCCAGGGGCATATTCTACCTCCGAGCCACAGCCCTATTTTCTTTTTATTTTGAAACAGAGTCTTGCTAAATTGCTGAGACTGTCCTTGAACCTGTGATCCTCCTGTCTCAGTCTCCCAAATACTAATTATTGCAGGCATGTGCCCACATACCCGGTTTATTTTTTATTTTAAAATAGGGTCTCTTTTTTTTTTTTTTTGCGGTACTAGGGATTGAACTCAGTGGCGTTCTACCTCCGAGCTACACCCCCAGCCCTATTTTTTATTCTTTATTTTGAAACCGGGTCTCACTAAGTTGCGGAATGCCTCACTAGATAGCTGAGGCTGGCCGCGAACCCGGATCCTCCGGTCTCAGCCTCCTGAATGCTGGGATTACAAGCGTGCGCCACCACGCCCGGCTTAAAATAGGGTCTCTTTTAAATTACTATGCACTGGCCTTGGCCTTGAACTTGTGGCCTCCTGTCTCACCCTCCTAAGTACTGGGATTACAGGCATGCACCTCCACTCCTGGCTCTTTTGTGTGTGTGTGTGTGTGTGTGTGTGTGTGTGTGTGTGTGTGTGTGTAATGCAGGAGATTGAACCCAGGGGCATTCTACCTGCAAGTTACACCTCCAGTCTCCCCTTTTTTCCTTAAATAGGGTCTCACTAAGTTGCTGAGACTGGCTTCTAATCTCTGCATCACTAACAGATGTGCACCACTATGCCTGGCTAATAAATACAATTTTCTAAGCCTGGCATGGTGGCACCTGCCTGTAATTCCAGTACTTGGAGGCTGAGACAGGAAAATGGCAGGTTTGAGGCCAGCCTCAGCAACTTAGTGAGACCCTCTTTCAAAATAAAAAACAAAACGAGGCTGAGGGCGTGGCTTGGAGGTAGAATGCATGCTGGGTTCAATCTCCAGTACCATCAAACAAATTCCATTGTTCTGTGACATTTGTGGCCATATAGTCTTGTATCATCGGTCTTTTACCCTTTTTTTGCAGCACTGGGGATAGAACCCAGGGGCATTCTACCTCCGAGCTACATCCTCAGTCCTATTTTTTATTCTTAATTTGAAAAAGGGTCTTTCACTAAGTTGTGGAGGGCCTCACTAAGTATCTGAGTATCTGAAGAGGGCCTCACTAAGTATCTGAGGCTGGCTGGATCCTCCTGTCTCAGACTCCCAAGTACTAGGATTACAATCGTGTGCCACCATGCCCGGCTCTTTGTTTTTTGGGTTTTTTTTAACCATTCCCCTATTGTTGGATATCTAGATCATTTCCAATTTTTCACTTAGCAATTGCTGTATTTCACTCAGCAAATGCTTCCTAGACTTGCTGCAGCTAGTGACTTAGGACAGATTGACGCCCATCAGCGCCAGGGGGGCATGCTTGAGAACTCTTGTTTTCCTGAAGCATGCTAACACAAAGCAGAGCTCCTGGCCCATTGCAGGGATGGACCCGTGTCTGGACCCCAGTGGTGAGCTGTCTGCTCTGGTGTCTGACGGTTGAGTCTGTAGTCTTTCTTTTTTTTTTTGGAAAACTGGGGATTGAACCCAGGGACATTCTACCTCCAATCTACACCCCCAGTCCTATTTTTTATTCTTTATTTTGAAACAGGGTCTCACTAAGTTGTAGAGCTGGCCTCTAACCTATATCCTCCAGTCAGCTGAAGCTGATTGTAGTCTTTTAAAGGGGTTTTTTAGGAAGCAAACAAAAATTCTCTTGCCAGTCTGTTCTTGATGAGACCTTCATCCAAAGTTACAGAAGCAAAGTATGTCCTGATTATAAACCACTAGTTGTCATCCCTAGAAAATTCAATTAGGAACTAATGAATAAATCAGTTACAGTTAACATGTATGTACATTTTGAGGTTAACATGTATGTACATTTTGAGTTCATTAAGGGGTTGAATCTTAATCTAGGAATGTTAATAACATTGTAACAAAACTTTCTGTACAAGATATTAATCTACATTCAGGAGGCTGAGACCGGAGGATCCGGGTTTCGCAGCCAGTCTCAGCTACCTAGTGAGGCACTCCACAACTTAGTAAGATTCGGTTTCAAAATAAAGAATAAAAAAAATAGGGCTGGGGGTGTAGCTCGGAGGTAGAAAGCCCCTGAGTTCAATCCCCAGCACCGCAAAAAAAAAAAAAAAAAAGGTGTGGTGGCCCACACATATAATCCCAGTACTTGAGGGCTGAGGCAGGGGAATTGCAGGTTTGAGGCCAGCCTCAGCAACTTAGCAAGACCCTGTTTCAAAATAAAAAATAAAATAGGGATGGGGGTGTAGCTCAGAAATAAAATGTCCCTGGATTCAATCCCCAGCGACACAAAACAAATAAAACCAGTGATGTGCAGACATGAGAGGGCTAGATAGTAGTACTTAAGATTTGTTTGTGCACTATGCATTTTTTCAGAACAGTTTGCACATTTGCTATTCTTTCATTCCCTCCCCTTCGTGGTCACAGCAGTTCTCTTGAGGGGAATGTTGTTGTCTTCATCTTACAGACTGGAAGGCTGGGATGTAGCAAGCTCTCACAGCTGAAGAGGCAGGTTGTGCTCTGATACAGTCCTGCTGCCTTTCCGCTGCACCACACACAGCCTGGGTGCTCTGGTCTCCCAATAGTGTTGAAAAACTTAACATTTATTTGAGCATGTGTTTATGCTTAGCACAGTTTTAGGCATTAAATGCGAAGCATTGCTTGCTGTGAGGCCACCCTAGATGGGTGGACAGGGCTTGCATAGGCAGAAAGTAAAGTATCCAGAGAACATTCTGGATAAAGGGAACTATAAAAGCAGTTTTTGGCTTGTTCGAGCATGGCATTTATAGATGTCGAGCCTGAAAGAAGGCTGTCATTGGAGAACAATGGATGAGAAAGCCCAGTAGGTAAGGAGGAGCCAAGTTATGAAGGACTTTAAACCAGGTAGAGTTTAGACTTGATGGAATAGATGTAGCAGCATCTATATAGAAGTAAAGACAGAACTGGAGAAGTAGTTTAGGAAGAGTGGTTTGTTTTATTTATTTATTTTTGTGGTACTGGGGTTGAACCCAGGGGCATTCTACCTCTGAGATACAGCCCCATCCCTGTGTTATTTTTTTATTTTTGAAACAGAGTCTCACTAAGTTGTGGAGGGCCTCACTAAGTTGCTGAGGCTGGCCTTAAACCTGTGATCCTCCTGTCTCCGTCTCCCAAGTACTGGGATTACAGGTGTGCTCCACCAGGACTGGTGTATCTGTCAGCATCTTGCAGCCATAATCTAAATATCTGACCACATAACTTAAAGGAAAGAATTATTTTCTTACAGTTTTGGGCTGAGTCCCTTGAAGCTGGGGACTTGGGATCTCAGGGCATGGCGGAGGGAGAGCACTTGGGCTGCATTCACATCAGGGAGGCCGGAAGCAAGAGCCAGAGGGAGAGCAAGGCACCCGAGCAGGAGAGGAAGGGCCCTTTATATAATCCCCAAAGGTCAGATCCCTGGGCCCATCTCCAGCCACACCCTACTGGTCTGTCAGATTTGGGAAAATCCATTACAATGGATTTATCCACTTCTGGGATTACAAGATTCATGACTCAATTATTTATCAACCCTGAATATTAATAAATGAGCTCTTTAGGGGACATTTTATATCTATAACACCCAGCTTACACTTTTTTTTTTTTTTTTTTGCAGTACTGAGCATTGAACCCAGGGGCATTCTAACTCCAAGCTACACTCCCAGCCCTATGTTTTATTCTTTATTTGGAAACAGGGTCTCACTAAATTGTGGAGGGCCTCCCTAAGTAGCTGAGGCTGGCTGTGAACCTGTGATCCTCCTGTCTTGGCCTCCCAAGTCTTAGGATTACAAGCATGTGCCACCACACCTGGCATACAGATAATTTTAGTACTGAAGAAATGTGATACGACATAAGAGGTATAAATTAAGTGCTTTGTGAGAGTATTTTCATTTTGGAGCAGTCTTATCCAATAGAAATAGAATGTGACCCACATGTAATTTAAATGCTTCTTGTAGCTGCATTAAAAAAAAAAAAAGTAAGCCGGGCATGGTGGTGCATGCTTGTAATCCTAGCATTCGGGAGGCTGAGACCAAAGGATCCGGGTTCGCAGCCAGCCTTAGCTACCTAGTGAGACACCCCGCAACTTAGTGAGACTCGGTTTCAAAATAAAGAATAAAAAAATAGGGCTGTGGGTATAGCTCGGAGATAGAATGCCCCTGAGTTCAACCCCCAGTACCGCAAGAAAAAAAAAAAGTAAAACAGACATGGTGGTGTACACTTGTAATCCCAGTACTTGGGAGACTGAGACAAGAGTTCATGGCCAGCCTCAACAACTTAGTGAGGCCCTCTGCAGCTTAGTGAGACCCTGTTTCAAAATAAAAGAATAAAATAGGGTGGAGGTATAGCTCAGGGATTGAATACCCCTCAGTTCCATCCCCAGTACCACATACGCACGCACACACACACACACACACACACAAAAGTAAAGGGGGGTTGACGTATACTTAGTGCTAGACCCTTTGACTAGCACTCACAAGTCCCTGGTTTTGATCTCCAGAACCTCCAAGAAACAAAAACAAAACCCAAGTGAAATTAATAATTTTTTATTTAGCCCTTTATGTCCAAAAAATATGATTTCAGTAGGTGGCAGAAGTCACTTTTTTTGTTTTTTCCTTGTACTGGGAATTGAAACGGGTATTCTACCTCCAGGTTACACTCCCAGCCCTATTTTATTCTTTATTTGGAAACATGGTCTCACTAAGTTGCTAAAGCTGGCCTTGAACCTACAGTCCTCTTGTCTTGGCCTTCCAAGCACTGGGATTACAGGCATGCACCACCAAGTCATATTTTAAGTGACTAGACATATTTGCCCAAGGGCTGTGATATTACACAGCTGGGCTGGGCTTAAGAAAGATTTTATGGACAGGATGGCATTCGAACCATGCTCTGAAGAACTTTGTATTTACAGCAAATGGGAAAAGCCATTCCAGATAGAGGGATTGGCTTTAGTGAGTCAAGACAGCAAATCATGCTTTGTATGTAAGACCGCCATCTTGGTAGAAACACATTGGGTGGAAGGCATGTTATGGGAAAGGCCCAGGGAGGCAGGTTGATGCGCTTTCACTGAAGGGAGGACATTCTGCTGACCGTGGCAAATAAAGAACTTAGAGCCAGAAGTGGCTTGGTCTGGGCTCTAAGAAGGTGGGCCTGATTGCAAAGCAGTGAGGGGGCTAGAGATGATGAGAGATTGAAAGCAGTGGATAGGGGAAATCCTGGATGGGAGAGTTACTGTACATGTAGAAAGAGGAACAGTTTCATTTCTCCCTTGTCTGCTGCCTTCCTCCAAACTGCTGGGTGTTGTGTAACCTATTTCCTGTTAAAATTGGTCTAGCTGCTTCAAAATCCATGTTATATAAGTCAGAAGTTATGTAAGCAGTAGGCATCAGGACATTGAGCTGTGGCTTTTGTTTGTTGAAAGTTGTTTCTGTGTATATATGTAATTGAAATTTTTTGAAATTAATAAATAAGTGAATACAGAATTTTTTAAAGGAAAGTGTATGGTCTTACCAGTAACTGATGGTTTTCAGTTACCAGGAATTCTTGTGATGATCCCAAAGAAGCTTGAAATAGTTGGCCTCAAATCAGAAAGGCCATGTTTTATTTTAGGAAATAGGGTAAGGACATTTGGGAAGTCTTAAAGAATAGTCAAGATTCTTCACAGTATGAGTTAAATTTTAAATGCTTGAGAAGGAGAGAAGTATGAGGTGGGATAGGGTACTAAATTTGGGAACTAGTAAGGCCAGAGAGTTCTGTGGCATGTGTCAGCATGGTCAAGCCTTTGTATGTCTCTATTACTCTGTTATAATACTGCATGGGAAGGCTTAGCTCTGAACTGCCTTTTGCCCAGAACTCTATTATTTGGAACCTTTCATAGGCAGAGTTGCATAGATGTAAGTGACTTCTAACTTAAGTCCACACACTAGACATTTTTTATAAGAGTCATTGAAAGTTGGCTTCTCAGCTGGGCATGGTGTCACACGCTTGTAATCCCAGTACTGGGGAGGCTGAGATAGGAAGATCATAGGTTCGAGGACAGCCTCAGCAAGTAGGATTCTCATCAACCTAGTGAAACCCTGTTTCCAAATACGAAATAAAATCGGGCTGAGGGTGTAGCTCGAAGGTAGAATGCCTCTGAATTTAATCCCCAGTACCACAAAAAAACAAAAAGAAAGAAAAGAAAAGAAAGTTGGCTTCTCTCTGCTGTGCCTGGTACTTCTAGGAACAACAAAGTAGGGTTGTTAACAGTGGAGGCATTGTCCTGATCCCAAAGACTTGATGGTCAAGTAAGTTATACTTTCTAACTTTTAGAAGATAGAGTATTTTTTATGTATTTGTATGAAACTAGACTGTGTTGTGTTGTGGTAGCAAACACCCCAGTATCTCAGTGGCTTATCCCAACATAAGTGTCCTTTTTGCACTGTATGTCCAGTGCAGGTCTGCAGGAGTCTCTGCCTTGCACAGTCCCAGGACTCTGACTGCACTGTCTAGAACACCGGGCTTTTTAGGTGGCTTGGGTAAGAGAAGAAAGCTTGGGGAGCTATCCATGGGATTTTCACAGGTTCAGCCTGGAAGTAGCATCATTTCTGTCTGTTTCATTGGACAGAACCACTGACTCCTCATGGCTGGGGGAGTGCAGGGAAATGTAGGAGAGCAAGTGAGTGTGTCGTGACGATTACTGTCTGCTGTAGTCTCATTTTAGTGTTGTGAGTAGAGATGTCATATAGCTCAAGGTTGAGTGTAAGCTTGCAATTAGCACTTCTTACAGGACGCACGCAGCTCTGAAAATGATTTAGGTAGTAAGCAGTGGGAGGGGAAGTTCATAGTTCTGAACTGGAGATTCAGCTCTTAGATTGCCAGGAATCATATTGTGCTTCATCTGATGTACATTTTGATGTGATGGGGCCCTGGGATTAGAATTTCTCTTGCAAATAAATGACTTGGAGCAAAACCATTTTGTAAGTAAAGGTTATACTTTCTTTGCTATTTTTAGAATCATCAAATTATTTTCAGAGTCTTAAACATATATATAGCAATGAAATACTTTGTGTTCATCTTTTTATACCTTAAGATAGTAGGATATTTGCCCTGTGTCACAGATGGACATATAGTTTTTTCCTTTTTTGTGGTACCAAGGATTGAACCTCAGAGACATTCTACCTCTTGAGTTATACTCCCAGCCCTGTTTTTGTTTTCATTTTGAAACAGGGTCTCACTAAGTTGCTGAGGCTGACCTTGAACCTGTGATCCCCCCTGTGTCAGCCTCCCAAGTATTGGGATTATAGGTATGTACCACCATGGCCTGGCTTTAGAAAAATTTAAATGAACTCTATTGTAGTTCCGATTAATTCAGTTATGGTTTGAAGTTCTTTTGCTGTGCATCCTGCCCTTTTGCAACCTATACCTAAAAAAATTAGTACCTAATTATTTGTATGTAATTCTTTAAGCTTTCCAAAGTGCTTCATGTGTATTAGGTCATTTGTTCCTCATAAAAGCCCCATTAAGAGAGTCAGTAGTGTTCTTATTTTCCAGTAAGGAAACCAAAGCTCTCAGGTTAAGTGATCTATCTGAGATCATCCATTCTGCGTAGCAGAGCAAGTGCTGGGTAGAGCCAAATTGAGTCCTGCCACCCCGCCACCACCACCTTGGCTTATGCTCCTCTGCAGTATATCCTTGGAACAAAGTATACCCTTATGATAATAAAGCTCCTGTAGCTTTTGTTTCCAGGTTTATTACATTATTTCCTTTATATTGGAGTGAGGGGCAGGGGAACAGTTAGACAAAACCAGACAATTAGAATGAGAGAAGAGCTGGGGGTGGTGGCACACGCTTATAATTCTAGTACTTGGGAGGCTGAGACGGGAGGATCGCAGGTTCGAGGTCAGCCTCAGCTTAGTGAGGCTCTCCGGAACTTAGTGAGACCTTGTTTCAAAATAAAGAATAAAAATTAGGGCTGGGGTGTAGTTTGGAGGTGGAATGCCCCTGGGTTCAAGCCCCAGGACTAAAATAAATAAATAGAATGAGAGAAGGCTTCCTGTGTTATAGGAGGGAGTTGAACTAAGGACTTTTTAAAAAACACATTTACTGAAAGAATCAAAAGACGTATTTAGAATAAACTGGGGGAAAGGGGAGTGCGCTGGGGAGTGAACCCAGGGGCATTCTACCCCCAAGCTATACCCCAAGGCCTACTTTATTTTTATTTGGAAACAGGGTCTTTCTAGGTTGATGAGTCTCACTACTTGCTGAGACTGTCCTTGAACCTGTGGTCCTCCTGTTTCAGCCTCCCAAGTACTGAGATTAGGAAGCTGTGCCACCACGGCCGGCTTAGCATGAACTTCTAAAGAAATAGTTATTTAGCAGTCTCTGTTGGGTAGGTGCTGAGATAGCAGGAGACAGTGGAAGCTCCAAGAACAGACTGATGAGTTGGAGTTCTGGCATTCTGTTCAGGGCATATCACTTGCCTTCCCTGAATCCTCATTTCTTTACCTCTAAAAAGGGGAGAAGGGTTTGTTATAACCCCTGTAGGTCTGTTGGGAAAATTAATTGACCGAGACAATTTAAAGGCCTCTTAAAGGTGCTCCATACGTGATCAGTATTGTTGATGGCATTTAGAACTGAATGTTTCATTTTCAGGCATTCTTCTTTCCAGGTGGGTTGGAAGAAGACCCACATGTGCATTTCCTGGCCTTGGAGCCTGACATTGCTTTCTCTTTTGCTCTTGCTCTAATTCTAGGTAACGACCATGGACAAAAGTGAGCTGGTGCAGAAAGCCAAGCTTGCTGAGCAGGCCGAGCGCTATGATGACATGGCTGCAGCCATGAAGGCAGTCACGGAGCAGGGGCACGAACTCTCCAATGAAGAGAGAAATCTGCTTTCTGTTGCCTACAAGAATGTGGTAGGTGCCCGTCGTTCTTCATGGCGTGTCATCTCCAGCATCGAACAGAAAACAGAGAGGAACGAGAAGAAGCAGCAGATGGGCAAAGAGTACCGGGAGAAGATCGAGGCGGAGCTACAGGACATCTGCAATGACGTTCTGGTGAGGGGCCGGTGCTTCTGCTTTAAACAATGAGTTCTAAACAGTGTAATGTCCAAATAAAGACTCTCCGACAGCATACAAAAGAGAGGTGTCTGAATACTCTGAAAAGCTGCAAACTGTTTGCAGTTCATTTGTAAGCATATGTTGTGGTTTTTCTCACCTTTTGCGGAGTATTTAGTCAACATCCTCCATCTTAGATGCTGAGGCCAGATGTTAGTAGATACAGCCACAGATAGGCTATCCTATATATTAGTCTGAGTAGTGATGTCATCTCCAGTAGGGAAGCAGGATCAAAAAGCTGAGCTGCCTTTCAGCCTCTCCCCAGTCTTGCCTTCACAGTGTGGAGTCTGTTAGGCACATCTGTCAAGTGCAGCATGCATTCCAAAGCCAAATCGCAGGTGGTGTGGGGATTCTCTTCTCCTGTGTTTTATTTGATCCCTAGTTAGGTTATTGATTCCCTGTGGCCACCGTGTGGGGTTGGATGGGAGGGGTAAATCCTAGAGCATATTGTCTTTCCCTCGCACCCTGAGCCCACTGGGAACTTTTTTTTTCTTCCAGGTGAAATCAGGTAAAAATGAACGGTGAGGGCTGCTTTGAAGGGAAAAGGAATTCACACTTGTTGATCTACCTCCTCCCCTGCTGGCTGCCTCTCCGAAATTACTACCCATGACACCTTTCTTTTGAAAACCAATAGAAAGCTTGTCTGCCACCAAGCAGTAGTGCTCCTCACTCCTAACCCATAATGAGTTATGCTCTATCTGCAAAGAATATTAAAACGACTGCTGCCCCTTGCATCTTCTCACTTTGGTTGATTAAATCCCCTTATAACTAAGCTTTGCATTGAGCTCTTTTATTAGATTCATGGTATAAGATAAGAGTATCATGGCTAAACTTGTTGCCTGTTGGTCGTTTGGGGGTTTGTTAATGGTGCACTAATTCCTGAATGTTAGGTGCATCTGGTATTCAGATGAAGTATGGCATGCATTCCAAGGGCAAGAAAGTTCCATAATTCCTGAAATGTAGACCAGCTTTTAAGAGCATCTGAAAGAATGTGAAGAAGAGCATGGTACTTACTGCCTCTTAACCAGTTTTTCAGGATGCCACATTCTAAAACAACTCTTCGAAAATATTGCTCTGTATACGAAGCTTGGACTCCTTCAGAACTACTTTTGTTGTAAGCATAAATGTTTAAAGGAATTTATTATTAATAATAGTGTTAGATTCTTTAAGTGCTTACTGCGTGCCAGGCATTGTGTTAAGCACTTTCTGTACCTTAGCTCACGTGTCCTCATAACTACTCTCGAAGGTGGTGGCCATTGCGATCCCCCATTGTCGAGCCAAGGAAACCGAGACAGGGTGTGAAGGCAGTCTATCCAGGGCCAGGCAGATAGGCAGATTAAATCTAAACCTAGGTCTTGATAGTTTTACTCAGTTACCACCTTCTTCCTCCCAAAATAGATACTTTTCCCCTCTGATTACAAGGAAAATACAAATTTATTTATTTTTAAAAGGACAGGGCAGAATAATATAAAGTAAGAAATGGCTTCTAACCCTACACTTAGAGAACCAATATTAACAATCCTTCCAGGCTCTTCTCTATGTATTTGTGTGCATGTACACATACATATTTTAATATTAAATGGGATTCTTGTGTTTATAATCTGCTTTTTTCACTCAGATTTCTTCTGAGAGCCCTTCAGTGTTCTCAGTGTAGTTCTTCATCATTTTTACATAGCATTCTGTTGTAATGGCTATAATTTTTTTTTAAATACTTTCAACCGAAGAACACGGGCATCTGCTGTTATGGTCTGGGCTAAACAACATTTAGAGGCTTGGATGAAAAGAAAATGCTTTTAATCTTCAAAAATTTCCTAGTGGTAGTGTGTATCTTGAATCTTAAATATAATTTTAATGTCTTATAAATAATTCAAAACTCTTAATAAAATGTGAATCACTTTTTAGGAGCTGTTGGACAAATATCTTATTCCCAATGCTACCCAACCAGAGAGTAAGGTGTTCTACTTGAAAATGAAAGGAGATTATTTTAGGTACCTTTCTGAGGTGGCATCTGGAGACAATAAACAAAGTAAGTAACATTAAAAAAACTGGACTGATGGTGGAGCCAGTCTTTTGTAATGACTTCAGTAGTTTTTGTTTTCACCAT
>PVLC010035877.1:0-16119 GCA_004027655.1 Graphiurus murinus | reverse complement strand
ATTTTTAATTCCTAACTTTTTGGGTTTTGACTTCTGTTTGCAGTAGTGTTTGTTCTTCTTTGCTTAGTTGTTTGCTTCCTGGAAATTATTGTTTCTCTGGTTCTGACATTTACTTGTTAGTTCTTCTTTGTAGTTAATCTCTTTGAGTATTTTCTCTAGTGCTGGTTTGGAAGACATAAATTCTTTCAGTTTCTGTTTGTCATGGAAGGTTTTTATATCCCCATCAATTCTGAGAGAGAGTTTTGCTGGGTAGGAGAATCTTGGCTGCAAGTTATTTTCTTTCAGAGTTTGGAATATGTTACTCCAGCCCTCCTGGCTTTCATGACTTGGTTTGGGAGGTCTGGAGTGATTCTAATTGGTTTGCCTCTAAATGTCACTTGGCCTTTTACTTTTGTTGCCTTTAGAATTCTTTCCTTAGCCTCTATATTAGTCAGCTTGATTATTATGTGGTGTGGTGAACCTCTTCTTTGGTCTTGTCTAGAGGGGGTTCTATACGTTTCCTGCACCTGTGTGTCTACTTCTCTTTCTATGTTTGGAAAATTCTCTGATATTACTTCTTTGAAAAGGTTGTTTATTCCATTAGTTTCAACTTCTAATCCCTCTTCTATGCCTATTATTCTTAGGTTAGCTCTTTTAAAATTGGCCCAGATCTCATTGATGTCCGATTCATACTGTCAAATTTTTTTTCTAGATTATGTATAATGGATTCATTTTTGGAATGGTCATCTTCTAGGAGTGATATTCTGTTTTCCATGTGGTCTAATCTACTGTTTATAGTTTGTATTGATGCCTTCACTTCTATTATTGCATTTTTCACATCCTTCACTTCCCTCAAGGCTTCACTATGATTCCTGCTCAGGGTGTCAGATTCTTTGTTTATTTGTTCCTTTATTTCTTTCCAGCTCTCTCTGCATTTTTCCTGGAAGTTTTGTATCATTTCTATTATTAAAGATCTGATTTGTTCTTCTGGTAAGCTCTGCTATTCAGTGTTGTTGAGTTCTGTTATTGTGGGGTTGTGTTGACTCATTGTTTCTTTGGTATTTTTCATTTCCATGGTTTCCCTGTTCTTAAATTTATAACTTTGCTGCTCTTGCATGCTTTCTCTGAATTTATGGGTTTCTTATTTTTATTTTCTCTCTGTGAATGGTGTCTTGTACTGAGTTGCAATTACTCTGGTACTTCTGCCCGCTCTATTGGTGTCTTTGGTGGATTTCAGGTGTTGACTTCTAGGGTCTAGCAAAAGCTAACAAAGCAACCAATCTTATGAACAAACATAGATAAATCGAAGTAATACAAAGTGAAAACAGAATAAAAACAAAACAAAACAAAACAAAAAACCAAGAGAACAAAAAACAACAGCAAGAAACAAAATAAAAATACCTGCAAGTTTGTAAGAACAGACCTGATTTGGCTTCTGCAGATCTTTTGGGTAGATCCCTGCTGCTGTGGGTGGCCTTCAAAATGGCAGCTGACAAGATGGCGGCCGCTACTGCCATGCATGCGCTGGCTCCTCGGTTCTCCCTGGTCTGCTCTATGGGTTCCGACCAACTGCCCCTGTTGCTTTACTCACTTTTCTGCTGCTTTGCTTCTCTTTCCTTCTGTCAAGAAGCTGCTCCTGCAGCAGTTTTGATTCAAGCTCTGGAGTGCAGTTGATCTCTGCTCCGGCTCTGTAGGGAGAAGTGAGCTGGGATGGCCCTGCGAGGGCTTTAGCTGGTCGTACCACGTGTTCTGGTCACTGTCGAAGGTGCCTGATATGCCGCCTGGCTAGGAAGAGGAGTTCAGGAGTCGCTCACTCCACCTCTGGTTGCTGGGAATGCAGAAGGTCATTATATATCTCTTTGTCAGTAGACCCTGTGCCAGGGGCTGGCTCAATGGTGGCTGCCACTCAGTGGCGTGGTGCCGCAGCCATGCAGATGGGCTTCTTTGCTCTCCCTGGTTGGCCTTCCGGATTCTGATCAGCTGTATTTCAGTTTTTGTAGCGTTGTTCACCTTTCTGTTGCTTTTTTTCTTCTGTCAAGAAGCTGCCTCTATGGCAGATTTGAACTGAGCTCACAGTGCCTAATGAGAGGTGTCTCACTCCAACACCATCTTCCTGGAAGTCCTAGTCTTCTCTCAATAAGTTTTGATAAATATGTAGCTATGTAAACACTACCACAATCAAAATTCATCACCCCACAAATGTTCGCCATGCTCTTTTATATACAGTCCCCAACTTTTGGCAGCCATTGACAAATCTTTTTTTTTCAGTCCTGGGGATTGAACCCAGGGACATTCTATCCCCGAGCTAAATGTCCAGCCCTATTTTGTGTTCTTTATTATGAGACAGGTTCTCACTAAGTTGCAGAGAGCCTCACTAAGTAATTGAGGTTGGCCACGAACCCAGATCCTCCAGTCTCAGCCTCCCAAGTACCCTGATTATAAGCATGTGCCACCATGCCCAGCTTGACAAATCTTCTTAACCTTATTTTACCTTTTCTAGAATTCTTTTGTGTGTGTGTGTGGTACTGGGGATTAGACCCAGGGGCATTCTACCTCCGAGCTACAACTCCAGCTCTATTTTATATTCTTTATTTTGAAACAGGGTCTTACTAAGTTTTGGAGGGCCTCTCTAAGAAGCTGACATGCAATTCTCCTGTTTTAGCCTCTTAAGTACTGGTATTACAAGCATGCATCCCCACGCTTGGCTTCTTTTCTAGAATTCTTTTTTTTTTTTTGGTGCGGTACTGGAGATTGAACTCAGGGGCATTCTACCTCCGGAGCTATACCCCCAGCCCTATTTTTTATTCTTTATTTTGAAACCGGGTCTCGCTAAGTTGTGGAGTGCCTCACTAGGTAGCTGAGGCTGGCCGCGAACCCGGATCCTCTGGTCTCAGCCTCCCGAATGCTGGGATTACAAGCGTGCGCCACCACACCCGGCGCCTTTTCTAGAATTCTTAACCTTATTTTACCTTTTCTAGAATTTCACAAATATGGCATTATATACATAGTATTTACCATTTTGTGTCTGGCTTCTTAAGTTAGTGTAATACTATGATGGTGTGTGTGTGTGTGTGTGTGTGTGTGTGTGTGTGTGGTCTCACTAAGTTGCTGAGGGCTGCTGAGGGCCTCGCTAGGATGCTGAGGCTGGCCTTGAACCTTCCATTCTCCTGTCTCAGCCTACTAAGTACTGGGATTACAGGTGTGAGCCACCACACCCAGTTTAGTGTAATGCTTTTATTTTTATTTTATTTTATTTTATTTTTGTAGTACTGGGTTTGGAACCCAGAGGCATTCTACCTCTGATCTACACCCCCAGCCCTATTTTTTATTCTTTATTTTGAAACAGAGTCTCACTAAGTTGCAGACTGGCTCACTAAGTAGCTGAGGTTTGCTGAGAACTCAGCCTCCCAAGTATATTTTTATTTTGAAACAAAGTCTCACTAAATTGCTAGGGCTAGCTTTAAACCTGTGATCCTCCTGTCTCAGCTTCCCAAGTACTGGAATTACAGGTGTGTGCCATCACACCCAGCTAACACTTAATATTTATTTCTGCATTTGTTTTATTTTGAAATTCCTGATATTTGAGGGAGGTGATTTTATCCAGTTTTATATTTGTTGGGGAGGGGACTGGGGATTGAACCCAGGGGCATTCAACCTCTAAGCTACATGCCCAGCCCTTTTTATTTATTTTATTTTATTTTTTACAATACTGGGGATTGAACTCAGGGGCATTCTACCTCCGAGCTATACCCCCAGTCCTACTTTTTTTTTTTTTCAGTACTGGGAATGGAACCTGGGGGAATTTTACCTCCAAGCTACAGCCCCAGCCCTATTTTTTATTCTTTATTTGAAACAGGGTCTCACTAAGTTGCGGAGGGCCTCACTAAGCAGCTGAGGCTGGCTTCAAACCTGGATCCTCTAGTCTCAGCCTCCCAAATGCTGTGATTACGAGCGTGCACCACCATGCCCAGCTCCAGTCCTACTTTCTGTTCTTTATTTTGAAACAGGTTCTCACTAAGTTGCGGCGGGCCTCTAAGTAGCTGAGGCTGGCCACAAATCTGGATCCTCCAGCCTCAGCCTCCCAAGTACTGAGATTACAAGGGTGGGCCACCACGCCCGGCCCTTTTTTTTATTTTGAAACATAATACATTGCTTAGGCTGGCTTCAAACCTGTGATCCTCCTGTCTCAGTCTCCCAAGTACTGAGATTACAAGGGTGCCTCACCGCTCCCGGCTTTATATTTGCTTTTGATGAGAAGGATTTGAGGATCTCTTCATGCTACAGTGGCCAGAAGTCTGTCCATCCATCTTAATACTTACTTACTCATTTTTATTTTTTTTTGTTCTGCTGGGGATTGAATCCAGGGGAATTCTACCTCTGAGCTACACCCCCAGTCCTATTTTATTTTATTTTTTGCGGTACTGGGGATTGAACTCAGGGGCATTCTACCTCCGAGCTATACCCCCAGCCCTATTTTTTATTCTTTATTTTGAAACCGAGTCTCACTAAGTTGCGGAGTGCCTCACTAGGTAGCTGAGGCTGGCCGTGAACCCGGATCCTCTGGTCTCAGCCTCCCGAATGCTGGGATTACAAACGTGCGCCACCAAGCTCGGCTTATTGTTATTTATTTAAAAAAATTTTTTTTTTCAGGCATGGTGGTGCATGCTTGTAATCCCAGGACTTGGGAAGCTAAGACAGGAGGAGTGCAGGCTCAAAACTAGCCTTGGACACTTAGAGAGGCTCTCAGCAACCTAGGGAGTCCCTGTTTCAAAACAAAAAAGCTGTGCACGGTGACACATGTTTGTAATCCTAGTACCTGGGAGGCTGAGGCAGGAGGATCACAGGTTTGAGGACAGCCTAAGCAATTTAGTGAAGCTTTCAGCAACCTAGTGAGACCCTGTTTCCAAATAAGAAATAAAATCAGTCTTGGGGTGTAGCTTGAAGATAGAACATTCTTGGGCTCAATCTTCAGCACCACACACACACACACACACACACACACACACACACAAAATAATAATAATAATAAATAGGCCTGGGGATGTATCTTGGAGGTAGAATGCCTCTGGGTTCAATCCCCAGTACCAAAAAATAATTTTTATTGATAATTATAATTATATATCATACTGAAATTTATTTTTTAAAAATTTTTTGTGTTACTAGGGATTGAATCCAGAGGCATTCTACCTCCAAGCTACATCTCCAGCCCTATTTTTATTCTTTTTTTTTTTTTTGCGGTACTGGGGATTGAACTAAGGGGCGATCTACCTCCGAGCTACACCCCCAGCCCTATTTTTTATTCTTTATTTTGAAACTGAGTCTCACTAAGTTGCGGAGTGCCTCACTAAGTAGCTGAGGCTGGCCTCGAACCCGGATCCTCTGGTCTCAGCCTCCCAAATGCTGGGATTACAAGCGTGCACCACCACGCCCGGCTATTCTTTTTTTTTTTTTTAAAACAGGGTCTCACTAAGTTGCAGAGGACCTCACTAAGTAGCTGAGGCTGGCCATGAATCTGTGATCCTCCTGTCTCAGCCTCTAAGTACTGGGATTACAAGTGTGTGCCACCACACTCAGCTCATAGTGAAATTTTAGTGATACATTTATACATGCACACAGCATTACTTGGTCTATTTCCCTCCCCATGACACCCCACTATGTCTTTATATTTAAAGCAGATTTCTTGTAGACTGCATATAATTGTAGGCTTTAAAAATCCTATCTGAACTGCGTGTGGTGGCGCACGCTTGTAATCCCAGCATTTGGGAAGCTGACACTGGAGGATCCGGGTTCGTGGCCAGCCTCAGCTACCTAGTGAGGCACTCTGCAACTTAGTGAGACCCTGTTTCAAAATAAAGAATAAAAAATAGGGCTGGGATGTAGCTCGGAGGTAGAATGCCCCTGAGTTCAATCCCCAGTATCGCCAAAAAAAAAAAAAAAAAATCCTATCTGAAAATATCTGCTGTGTATTTGTGTGTGTATGTGGTAGTGGGGATTGAACCCAGGGTCATTCTACCTCTGAGCTACACCCCCAGCCATATTTCATTTTTTGTTTTGAAACAGGATGTTGTTAGGTTGCTGAGACTGTCCTCAAACCTGCAATTCTCCTGTCTCAACCTCCCAAGTACTGGAATGACAGGTACACATATATCTCTATAATGCAGAATGGTTCTTTCAGAATAGTTCTTGGGTCATTTGGTGGATGGACTGAACTGAGGAGCATCTAGAATAAGGAGATGAAGAAGGATGCTCTTGTACAGGTGAAGGTATGAAGTAATGGGCTCAATCAAAGTGATGCTGAGGTTGGGAAGGGGGAATCACAGAGATGTAATTGTTGGCAGAATTCAGTGCCTTATTAGGTAATGGAGAAGTCACAAATGATTTACTATGTTGGTGACAAGGAGGGACATGGTATTATTAATTGAGATAAGGAATTACAAGAGAGTAGGTTGGTGGAGGTAGATGTAAGAGTTCTGTTTTCTAGGGGCAACTGACCATTTTTCAAATATATTCCCTTTTTTCTATTTGTAGGAAGCAGTAAGGCAGGCCACTTAAGCAAAAATTTCTAGGATAGTTTCAGGAGAGAAGGGAAAGAAAGGAAGGGCTGAAGTCAATATCAATGGAATTTGCAGACCAGAGGCAAATTTGGGGCCATTTCCCTGAGCTGAAAATGGCCTAGGGACTTGGGGGTCTAACAGGGATCAACACTTTGCTCCCCACAAAATCCCCTACCAAGCTGCTCTTACCTATCCTTTCCCCAAGTCCAAGCTTGGCTGAGAAGCAGACAACTCAAGGAATTAGGAAGGTTAGAGCCCAGATCATATAGGATTGAAGATCAAGGGCCCTTCCTGGACTTTTGGACTCTTGGGACCTCCTTCTGGGACCTCCTTATGACTCTAGAGGTTGCACTGAAGGACTCAGTAATAATCAAGGTTGAATCTACTGTTGCCCAGAGGGATGAAGACCCAGAGCAGACCCCATTTTACTTAAGAAAATAAAAGAATATGACATTTCCTACTCTGCAGCACAGCTATCATTGTTAGGCATACTTAGTTCAAAAGGTCAATGCACGTATCTGTTTCTCAGTAGACCATAAACTCCACAAGATCCAGATATTAGTTGTTAAGGTAGACCCAATGGCTTGCACAGAGATGGGTCACCTCTCGTTAATTTGTTCCTTCAATACAATTTATGAGCGCAGCAAGAGGCCCTGTTCCATGCGCCGAATATCCATTTACTCAGCAAATATTTACTGAACACTTACTGTGTGCCAGGCTCTGGGCTAAGTGCCTTGAACACAGATTTGAACGAGACTGGCAGCGTCTCTGCTCTCAAGGAGCTTACAGCTTGGCAGGGGAAGTAGAAAACAAAAACAATTAACGAGAGGGCTTCCAGTGGTGGTATATGCCAGGAAAAGAACAGTGATGCAACAGGGAGGAACTTGGGGTGACTTAGGGTACAGCAGTGGGGAAGGCCTCCTGAGTGACAGGAGGTGGTGGATCAGGTGAGGGCCGGGGGAAGGCAGCATCGGGAAGAAGGATGTGGCCAAGCCATAATAAACAAGGGGCAAAGACTATGAAATAATTGGAGCGTGGTGGCAGCAATTCAGTGAGGCCCTCAGCAACATAGCAAGACCCTGTTTCAAAATAAAAATCAAAATGAGCCAGGTATGGTGGCACATGCCTGGAATCCCAGTACTTGGGAGGCTGAGATAGGAGTATCGCAGGTTCCAGGCCAACCTCAGCAACTTAGGAAGACCCTGTTTGAAAGTAAAAAATGAAAAGGGCTGGAGGTGTAGCTTGGAGGTAGAATGCCTCTGGTTTTAATCGCCAGTAACACACACACAGACACACACACACACACACACACACACACACAATATGAGATAACAGTGGTCAGGCAAATGGGTCAGATCATGTGGGGCCTACGGAAGTAAAGTTAGATTCATTCTAAGTCTAGTTGGAGGATTTAACTGGTGGAGATGTGGGGTATTGTAATGATACTTTCTCTTTGACAAGTTCCTTTGGTTATTATAATCAGCCAAACAAGGAGGAAGGGAGGCCGGATGAAGAGGCTATGACAATGGTCTAGGTAGGACATGAGGGAGGCTTGGACCCGGTAGCAGTGGGCATGGAAACAGGGCACATTTGGGATCTATCTGGAGGGAGATCCACTTGACTAGAGGTGGAAGGAGGGGAGCAGCAAGGGCTCTAGAGAGGGTCACAGGTAGGATGACCAGCTATCCCAGTTCCTTGAGATTGAGAGGTTTCCTAGGACGTGAATTTGCATGACTAAAAACAGGGTAAGTCCTAGGCAAACCAAGACAGCTGGTGTCACTACTCCTAGGTAGGCAGTTGATGGTGCTGTGCATGGAGATAGATAGAGATAGAGACACTCAGGGAGAACAGATTTGGAGTTGTAAATCAAGGATTCTATTTTGGCCACATTAAGTTTGAGATGCTTGTCAAACAGCCACGTGCAGATGGAGTGGGCAAGCGGGTGCACACATCTGAAGCCCAAGGGGGATCGGATTCAGGTAAAGATTTGGAAGCCATTGATACCCAGATGGTACCAAAAACAACAGGGGAAGCCGGGTGCAGTGGCACATGTCTGTAATCCCAGTACTTGGGAGGCCGAGACAGGATCACAGGTTCAAGGCCAGCCTCAGCAACTGTTTCAAAATAAAAAATAAAATAAGACTGGGGGTGTAGAGACTAGAGGTAGAATGCCTGTGGGTTCCATCTCCAGTACCAAAGGGAAGAAATGAAAAGAAATGAAGGGGAGATTGCCTAGGAAGAGTAAGAAAACAGGGGGCAGAAAAGGGCAGAGGATGGAGGTGAGATACAGCGTGAAGATACAGGAGAAAAAGTTACCCAAGGGATTAAGAAGGAAGAGTGAGTGGCAGGGAAGATGAATTGGGAGAACATGCTATCATGGAGGGCTAGAAAAACCAAGTTTCCTGAAGAAGGGAGTGGACAACCGTGCCAAGTGCTGCTGAGGAAAGTGGAGATGAAAAAGTCTACTTAAGAGTCCCTGCGAAGCCAGGCGTGGAGGTGCATGCTTGTAATCCCAGCATTTACGAGGCTGAGACCGGAGGATCCGGGTTCGAGGCCAGCCTCAGCTACCTAGTGAGGCACTCCGCAACTTAGTGAGACCCTGTTTCAAAATAAAGAATAAAAAATAGGGCTGAGGGTATAGCTTATAGCTCAGAGGTAGAATGCCCCGAGTTCAATCCCCAGTACCGCAAAAAAAAAAAAAAAGAGTCCCTGCGAGGTGTGGTGGCACCTGCCTACAATCCCAGCTGTTTGGAGGCTGAGGCAGGAGGATCATAAGTTCAAGGCTAGCCTCAGTCACTTAGTGAGACCATCTCAAAATAAAATAAAAAGGACTGGAGTGTGGCTCAATGGAAGAGTGCTTGCTTAGCATGTGCTGGGGCCCTGGATTTGATCCCCAGCATCCCCCAAAACAAGCAAACAAAAAATAAAACAAAGAAAAAGACTGCCTTTGCTCCCAGGGGTTTCAGTGCGTGGGAGACAAGCAGGCGAGTTCCCACATGGGAAGAAACACTGCTGCCCAGGGATAGCTCTTTCCTGCTGCATTTGGAAGGAGAATTGATTTTGTTTGTTTGTTTTTGTGGTGCTGGGGATTGAGCCCAGGGGCATTCTACCTCCGAGCCACACCCTAGCCCCATTATATTTTTTTATTTGAAAACAGGGTCTCTCTAAGTTGCTGAGGTTGGCTTTGAACCTGCTATCCTCTTGTCTCAGCCTCCCAAGTACTAGGATTACAGGTGTGCACCACCACGCCCGGCTTGGGAGGAGAATTGAAGACTGGGAAATAGATGGAGAAAGGTCTCCAGGCCAAGCAACCAGTGTGCACAAAGGCACAGGCGTGGAGCGTAAGTGTTCAGGATGGCTAGGGCCTGTGGAGGGGCGAAGTGCAGGGACAGGTTGGGCAGAGCTGTCAACTCCATCAAAGACGTCACCCTGGTTGAGAATTAGGATGCATTGGATTTAGCAAACTGGAAGTGCTAATCTTTGCCAGAATAGTGCCAGCCATTTTCAAGGAACTGTGGAGACAGAAACCAGATTATGAGTAATTGGGAGACAAAGAGTAAGATGCTGAGTGCAGAAATTACTCCTTTAAGAAACTCGACGTGAAAAAAAATAAACTCAAAGTGAAAAGAGGGAGAGTAGGTGATACAGCAACTTGGGGTGGAGCCGGGGGTGGGATTGGGCAAGGGTTTTGCTGGTTTTCTTTTCTTTTTTTTGGTGTGTGTGTGGTACTGAGGATAGAAACCAGAGGTATCTACCTCTGAGCTACGCTCCCAGCCTTCTTTTCTTTTCTTTTCTTTTTTTTTCCGCGGTACTGGGGATTGAACTCAGAGGCATTCTACCTCCGAGCTACACCCCCAGCCCTATTTTTTGTTCTTTATTTTGAAACCGGGTCTCACTAAGTTTCGGAGTGCCTCACTAGGTAGCTGAGGTTGGCTTCGAACCCGGATCCTCCGGTCTCAGCCTCCCAAATGCTGGGATTACAAGCGTGCGCCACCACGCCCCACTTATTTTTTCTTTTGAAATAGGGCCTAAGTTGCTGAGGGCCTCGCTGAGTTACTGAGACTGGCTTTGAACCTGTGATCCTCCTGTTTCAGCCTCTCAAGTATTGAGATTACAGGCGTGCACCACCATGCCCGGCTGCTGTATTTATTTATATATATATATTTAATGGTAGAATTGTGTGTGGTAGGGGAAGAGTAGTAGGGATCAAACTTAGGGCTTTGCACATGCTGGCATTTGAGCTACCACTGGGCTACACCCTCAGCCACTTGGTAGAAAGCTTGGTCTTAGTTATTATAGGCTTGAGGAAAACAGAGAGAGAGAGAGAGAGAGAGAGAGAGAGAGAGAGAGAGAGAGAGAGAGAGAGAGAGAGATCAATCCTAGGACCTGGTCAGGAATGGGCACTCTCAGGCATGGGAACATGAAGGAAGCTTAGCTATGGGTTAAGACGGGGGGACAGACAACTAGATAGAAACGGAGATAAGGTTATTGGCAGCAGGCAAGAGGAGACTAAAGTAAAGGTTTTTTTTTTTTTTTTGGGTGCTGGGGAATTGAAACTAGAGGCATTCTACCTCCAAGTATACCAGCCCATTTTATTTTTTGGTTTGAAACAAGGTCTTGCTAGGTTGCTGAAAGTCTCTTTACATTGTTAAGGCTGTCCTTGAACCTGCAATCCTTCAGTCTCAGCATCCCAAGTACTGTGATTATAGGCGAGTGCCACCATGCTGACTTGGCTGTTCCTTTTTGGTGCCTTTACTTTCTCTTGGAATAATGATGATGTCAGCTGCTGAGAGTAACTGTAGACACAGCAAGAGGCATGAGGAAGGCTGGAGGGTGCAAATTTATAGGGGCATCAAATTGTTTCATCCCTCCAGTGGCATGGCGTGACATATGAGCAGAAAAGTGGGCAGATTAATCCAGAATGGTGCTTTGCAGTGTGGTTACAGCTGAGGACAAAAATGTAGTGTGGGGAAGAAATGATAGGCATGAGTCCAGTAACGCAGAGTGTGAAATAATGCTCTATCTAGGCTTTGGTCAATAGATTAGGAGGAAACTCAAGGGTCTAAAGATACTGTAGGGAGCCAGGCCTGGTGGTGCACACCTGTAACTGCAGTTCTTGGGAGGCTGAGACAGGAGGCTCACAGGTTCCAGGCCAGCCTTAGTAACTTTGCAAGACTTAGTGAGACACTATTTCAAAATAAAATGTAAAGCCAGGTGTGGTGACACATGCTTGTAATCCCAGTACTTGGGAAGCTGAGACGGAAGGATCTGTGTTCATGGCCAGCCTCAGCTACTTAGTGAGGCCCTCCACAACTTAGTGAGAACCTGTTTCAAAATAAATAATTAAAAATAGAGCTGGGGGTGTAGTTCAGAGGTAGAACACCCCTGGGTTCAATTCCCAGTAATGAAAATAAAGAAATAAAAATAAAGGTACTGTAGGAAGGCAAGAAGCAGAAAGAAAGGAGTGAGGGTATTAGGAGGACCTAGGGTTTGATCAGAGAGTGGGAGAGTAGAGTTTATGTTTTCCATGGAGTTTATATTTGTGATTTCCAGAGCAAATGTGAGTGGTGAGGAAGTCCAATGTCTGTGTGGCCTGGGTGTGAGTGGTTCTTTGGAGTGAGCGAATGCCCCTGAGTCCAGGACATCAAGGTAACGCGAGGCTCCGAGGGTGGATTGCTCCTGGACCTCAGCACTGGAATCGCCCAGACTGAAGGGGAGAGACAGGAAGGAGAGGAAGGTGCTGGGTCTGGAGCCAAGCTCCTTGATGAGTGTGGAGGACTGAGCAGCGGGCCGGTGCTGGCACAGACAAGGGGATGAAGCTGGAACCGTTCTTACATAGCGACAGAGGCATAATGGTGTCTCATAAGTTTATTGAACTAAACTGAACCCAAGCAAGTGCTGTGTTAGTTCCAGGAAATGCTAAAGTCAGCACCAGCTGCCATTTTCTAGAAAAAAAAAAAAAAAAAAAAAAAAAACCAGGACAGATGTTAAAATCAGCACAGAAAGAGCATTGCCTATCTACAACGGAGAGCCAAGGAGAGACCCAGGGAAGACATCCGCAGGTTGGCGACCGGGCCCTTCCTCGGGGCTCCACCCAGCCCACATTTCTTGCCCCAAGTATGTTGGTCCTCCCCTCCCCCTTTGGAGAGCTGCCAGTGCCAGCTCTCTGCTCCAGAACACAGCCCTGGCAGAAAAAACCCAGCCAGCCATCTTGGGCTGGCGTCATTCCCAGGAGGAGCAGGAGCAGAGACTCCGAGAGACAAGAGCTGCAGGAAGCACATTTGTCGGTGTGCTTCTCTCCGGTGAGCAAGGGCTCATTAGCCAAAACCATCATCTTCCCAGGCCCCTGCTCAGACCAACTTAAAAACAACCTGAGCCGTCTCTCCACCCTTGCACATGGGAGTACAAGTCGCTTCCTGCTCAGACAACCCACCCTAACCTCAGCCCTTCCAGGACGTAAGCGTTGCCGCGTCTTGTGGGTGATGTGAATACACCCACGGCGCGCTTCCCGACACTTCACTCCCCTTCCACCCCGCTGGCCACTCGTTATTTAGACTCCTTTGCAGGTTCCTTCTCATTAACTTGACATCTAAAAGTTGGAGTGCCCCAGTTCTCGGCCCTTGATCTCCGCCTCCTCCTTCCCTGCACTCATTTCCTTGGTGACCTCAACCAGCCTCATGGCCGTCATACCATCCAGCCAAATACCAAATGCATGTCTCTCCTCCTGAGGTCGGCTCGAGTCGCCAACATGGCATCTCTGGGTGGGTGCCCTACAGAGGATGCCCTCTGCAGGCCCCAGTGCCCCCTCTCCCTGCCACACTTGCCCTCCTCCCTCTCCTTCCCATTACCCAGGCCCATCTCGTGCAGTTATCCTGACTCTCCCCTTCCGCTCAGAGCCCAATTACTGTCCATCAGCCAATCCTATCAGATCCACCTGTGAAAGATACCCAGAATCTGACCATTTCTTACGGCCTCTGCCCCCAACGTCCTGAACCCAGCCCTTGCTTGGATCTGTGCAATAGCTTTCTCCTTGGAATCTGCTTCTACCCTATTCCAAACAGCAGCCGGAAGGAGCCCCTAAAAGATATTGTCATGAAGATCATGTGGTCCTAGATTCCTTCCCATCCATTTGGAATAAAGCTCTTTACAACGACCTGGCATGGCTGGGTATGGTGGTATAGGTCTGTTATTTGGGAGGCTGAGACAGGAGGATCACGACCTCAGTGACTTAGTGAGATCCTGTTTCAAACTAATAAAAAAAAAAAAGGTAAAAAGGGCTGGCGGTGCAGCTCAGAGGTAGAATGCCCCTGGGTTCAATTCCCAGTTCCATAAACACACACACACACACACACACACACACACACACACACACACACAGAATAACCTGGCAGCGTGAGCTGACCTCAGTCCACCCCTCCATCCTCATCTGCTCTCTCCTGTGCTTGCCTCCTGCAGCCCCACTGGCCTCCTTGCTGTTTATGAATGCTTGGAGGACACTCCTGCCTCTAGCCCCTTTGTGCTTTCTATTTTCTTAGCCTACAACCTGCTTCCTCGGCGGCGGACGCAGCCTTGCTCTCCCCCTTCCTTCAAACCTTTCTTCAAATGTTATTCTTCTCAGTGATGTCTTTCCTGACCACCCTAAATAAAATACACCCGAGATGAGAGAGCAGCAGCCTTGGTTCTCCTTCTACGCTCTTTCCCTTTTTCTCCATAGATTACCACCTTCTAAGAATATGTACTTATTAAACGTGGCCTTCACAAGAGCAGGGGCATTGTTTTAATCACTCCCGAGTCTCCTGTACTTAGAATAGTACCTGACATGCAGAAGGACTCAGTGATTATCTGTGGAACAAATGCAATTAATTCAGCTGGCTGTAGGGAAACCACAGAATTCTACAATCTGTGGTTTCCCTACGTTAGGATGCCATGAAGACAATAGCTTGTTTTAACTAGCAAAACCCCCTTCTTTGAAACCATTACAGAAGCACAAATTCAAGCATTGAGTCTGCCTGGCAATTGCACATTTATGCAGTCATATCCCTAATGCCTGCAGAGGTGGCTGTTGCCTTTCTTTCCTTTGCTTCCTTCTTCCTGGTGACCTAGCCTGCAGGTGAACATAGCTATTAAACACCAGCACTCAGTAAAAATCACTGAAGGGGTTAATCTCTTATAGAACAGAAGGATATGTTATAGTCTTGTAACTATATGAGTCTCTTGGCCTATTATGTTTAAATGATAGCGCAAAGACCTCCAAATGGAGCTTTCTACTGGTCACATTTTTTTGCGTCTGTGGTACTGGGGATTGAGCCCAGGGGCATTCTACCTCCAAGCTACACTCTCATCCCTATTTTTATTTTTATTTTGATAGGTTGATGAGCATCTCACTATTCGCTGAGGCTGTCCTTGAACCTGTGATCCTCCTGTCTTAGCCTCCCAAGTACTAAGATTACAAGCATGTGCCACCACACCTGCCTACTACTCAGGTCTTTAGGGTGAGTTCTGGTCTCAACTCTACTGTGGAATTGCCACAACTCCAGGTGCTTCCCCTGAGTTCTCTAGCATCCTCCACGGGTGGAAATGTGGGCTTTGGACTAGTTGACCATCCAGACCCTTTGGATCTAAAATTGTGGTTCCCTTGAAAGAGGAGAGCTCCCATTCACAAGTCAGCAGAAACTCATGTGATTCTTGCATTGACTCTCCCAGCACACAAAAGAAACAGGTGTGTTTTTTCTGTGACCTTTGTCTTGGCTGGGACTTTTTCAGTTGTTAGGGGGAGAAACACAACTCAAATTGGCTAAAGCAAATAAGGGTGTTTATTCACACCCATAACTGGAAATCCCATGGGTAGAGCCTCTGCTGGCAAGTTGGGCCGCAGGGCTGTTGGGATATATGGAGGCCCCAATCTCCATCTTCTGACTCCATTTCTCCTGTGCTGGTTTCACTTCTTTCAGATTGGGTCTCTGCCCGCTCCCCCTTTCCCCAGTGATGATCCCTGCAGCACCAAAATGACACCTGCCAGTTTCAAATCCAAGAGAAAAAGGGTGGGCTGTGGGTGCAGCTCAGTGGTAGAGCACTTGCCTGGTACGTGGGAGACCCTGGCTTCCATCTCTAGCAACACACACACACACACACACACACACACACACACACACACACACACACACAATCTTGTACTTAATTATATATGCAAAAACCTTTTCCCAAAGAAGGTAACATTCATAGGTTCTGGAGATTTGTCATGGATAGCTTTTTTTTTTTTTTTGGAGGAGGAGGGGGCATTTTCCAGTCCCTCTCAGGTACCAAACCAGAAGCAAAACAATACTTAAGTGACAAATCTAAGACCTCAAAATGTATAAAGGAATAAGAAAAACTTCTAAATACTATGGATATATTTTAACCACATGCTTTGTGGACTTTTTTTTTCTTTTTTGGTGGTACTGGGGATTGAACTCAGGGGCATTCTACCTCCGAGCTATACCCCCAGCCCTATTTTTTATTCTTTATTTTGAAACTGGGTCTCACTAAGTTGCAGAGGGCCTCACTAGGTAGCTGAGGCTGGCCTCGAACCCGGATCCTCCTGTCTCAG
>PVLC010035876.1:0-16015 GCA_004027655.1 Graphiurus murinus | reverse complement strand
GCTGAAACGTCCCAAAGTTCAGTCTCCTCTGAGATTCAAGGTGAACTCTTGTGTGCCTTTGTAAAAGACAATGAAGATCAAAATAAAAAGCAAACTACATGCATCCAATATACAATGGCAAGGTGTGAACATCTGCATTCCCAAAGGGAGGAATAGGTCCATAAATAGAAGGGATGGGACCAAAACACTAATGAAAGTCAGCAGGAAAAGCATTTGATCTTAGAGCTCCACTTCTTGCACTCATGGCAAATGATGGTGAAAAGCAAACTTCAAAAGGCCCTTGGCAGCCCTGCCCTGGCAGCCTGGCTGATTGCAATGGTCAGCTTGCTGCCTTCTCCAGTCTGGTTCTGTGACTCACAGCTAGCAGCAGCCTTTTCTCCTGGTCATTCCACGTTTCTGGTATTTCTAAATCTCAGTGGTTTTTCTTGCAACCTTGGCTTCATCTTCACAGTTTCACAAAATGCCCCATTTGAGCCTTCTTGTAGGGATTCTGTCTGCCACACATTGCCTGGCTTCCCAGGCTTTCCTTTATAATCTGGGGGGAAGCCTCCATGGCCCTTTTTTTCTAGCACAGCCACTATTATGTGGGCTTCTGGATTGGCTGCCAACAAAAAAGGTAGTCACTCCCTCCTTAATCATTGCTGCTGGGACCTTTTTAATCACAGTTGCTGGGCCTGCTCCATCTAGGTCACCACTGGTCCCAAGACATCTGGGCTACCTCTGGCTCCAACTGCATCTGGGCCACCCTTGGTCCCAACTCCATGTGCTGCCTCCATCATGGCCATCACTTCCTCTTTCCTTTCAGCCATCTTACTTCCTTCCGTGACATCATCTCTCTGGGCTGCAGCTTTATACATGTGTTTCCGGGCAAACTGCAAATCTCTAAAGTCTCTCTGCTTTACTTTCTGCTCCCAAAATTTGGTGTACAGTTCACTGAACCTGGACATCAATATCCGTAATGCAGTTTGGATATTTTGCTGTTTTGCTATTTCCTCCATCAGTTTATTTAGTCTGTCATCTTTAAATTTGGCCTCACACAAAGTTTCAGGACATAGGCAAAATGCAGATAAGTTCATTGCCAAAGTATAACACACATGACCTCTACTCGATTTTCCTATGGAGTCATCTTTGCCATCCCAGATCTCCTGAGCACAGTCTCTACTGTCCACATTTTTAGCCACATTCTGGCCTTTCCAATTTCCTCTCACAAACCAGTTCCACAGAGTCACAATCCACATGGTCAGACTTAAATATAGCAATAACCCCACTTCTCTAGTACCACTTATTGTATCCATCAGCTTCCTTGCAGGCATAATCTAAAGATCTGACCACATAACTTAGAGGAAACAAGATTTATTTTTTTACACTTTCAGGCTCAGGCCATGTTGGGTTGGAGATTGCAGATCTCAGGGCCTGGGGGAAATAGACTTTAGCTTCTGGAAAAAATACATGCAGAGGTTTGTTGATATATTAAACATATATATACAACCATCAACTACTTTTCTTTCAAGAAATACTAATTCCTTTATCCATACTTATTTTATTTTCACTTTATTCATTTGATATTTTTCTATAATTGTAACCCTAATGTAGTTTTGATTTTCTGATTCTTGTCTAGCCATGGTCCTTATCCTTCTGACAAAGCTCCTCTCAGATTCCTCTCTCCCAAAATCCTGGGTTGCCTTTCAATCAAGACACTAAATATTAGAATAAGAAATTGCTTTTCCTCATTTGCTACTTTTCTGAATACATCCTAAGAAACTTACTTACTTTTGTATTAACGTAAAAATGATGTCCAGTAAACTACCAGTGTTGAGGGTATCTTGTGAATTGACAAATTTCTAGCATATAGATTTCAGCTACAGTGATGTGAATTCTTAACAACACATACTTGACTACTTTACTTTGCAATGGAAAGGCCAATAAAAAAATTATAACCCCTAAAATTTTGTTTACATAAAAACAGACTTTTCAACCTAAACATAAAAGAAATAAAATTTTATGAAAATTAAGAGTGAAAAAAATAATTTTGGTCTACTAGCCTAAGAAAACTCTATTGTCCTCCATGAATGTTCACATCTAAGTTTGCATTCAAAGAAAGCATTAAATGCTCAGTCATATTTGAAATAACATTGAAAGTGTAAAAAAGGAACCCTGAACTCTGAATGCTTATGCCTACTCACCAAATGACAAATCTTAAAAAAGTTTTATACAATGTTTTACCTCAGATCATCTAGAAATTATAATGAGTTATAAATTTCTTCAGAGATAAGGACCATTTGCTGAATATCTGATCTTCCTGCAAAATCAAACTAAAGCTTTCGGATATCCTACCTGCATTATGAACTATATTATTATGTAAGACTAGAATGCACCAATAAAAGTATAAAAAAGTAAAATACAAAATAAAACCCACAAATATCCTATCCTATGTACACATTATGTTTATTTTAATATCAAATTATTTGAGTACCATATCTCTTTGGTTATTCTCAATTTCAAATTCGAAATTGGGAAATTTTTAAAATAATAATCCTTTTCTAGGAGAAACTTGTTTATCATATAACCTGAATCATCATATGTCTGAATTCTCTCTTACAAAGGAAGTTTTTCATTAGGCATAAGACATTGCTTATTCTTTCTTTGTATTTTCAAAAAACATTCCTAAATACACCCTGGCAATGTGGATATTAAAGTTGTTTGCCTGGAATCATGACACTCAAAGTAAATGGTCCAGAAATATTTTCAACTTCTACCTGTGTTAAGGTGAAAACAAATACTGCCAACTACTACTTTAAATTCTGTAAAAAAATAGAAAAAAAAATGTACCTTTCTGGGAGAAACTTTAAAAGTAAGCAACCAGTTCCCACAAGTCTTATAGTGAATTCAATGTTATCTTAACGAAGGGGGAAAAGTTAGGGAATTTGACATTTTTGTTTGTTTGGTTTTAGACATGATATTCTCTCTTTTGAGCTTATTCCTGCCATAAGTCCTCAGTAGTAAAGAACTAGTGCTTTCACCTCTTCACAATGTGGTGCAATTTTGATAACTGTACTACCTCATCGCTATTTGAACTTTAAGATTTTGTGTTGTACAATCTGACAGCTAGTTACAAAATGGAAAATGTCGTTACTTTAAGTCAAACTTGTGGAGAGAAGTATTGCAAAATTTGCATGATCTGTCTTTCAAGTTGTAATGCTGAATTAGGCAGCAAACATTTTTCTTTTTCTGTGTTTACGTTTTGTGATGTCACCTGTAGGCATCTGTCTGATAGAATGCTGAAACTATTTATTATTCTGTTTTCTTGCTCTGTCCAGATGTTTAGCCACAGGGTAGCGTTACTGCCCAGATTAGTGCAGCTGGTTAGAAGACACTGCTAAATATGTACAGCATCTGTGGTTTGTCTTGGGAGGTTGAATTTCAATTAATTAAATGTGCAGCTAATTTACAAAGATCTTGCTTTTCAGTTAAAATGACTACGGAGCAGAACTAATTTCAAAAAACCAAGAATGAGTAGTGTAACAGAAATCTTCATTTTAACAAATGCCTCCAACTACCCTAATAGAGTGAAAATAAGTATTTAAAATGTTTAAAAAACCACTTCCATTCTATCTAAAATTTATGAATCTGCTTTCAATATTGCTAGGAGAAAAAGAAAAAAATGCACATCTTTGTAAGATGACCTGAAAATTAGACTCACTGCTTCGCTAAGAATTTAGAGGCCACCATTTCTTCCTGTATCCACTGAGCTTTGGTGTTTACTTTTCTATAAAGAGAAAAAAAAATTAAGTCAAAAACAATCATTTCAACAACATTCTACTGAGCCAAAATTAATCAGACAGCAACTACAGCTTATACCATTTATGATTACAGTTGTGATGTTTAGATGAATTTCCTGGCTTAATATTCTGTTAGGAGGTCTTTTGTCATTATTCAGACATTTGGAAAATGAATTTTATGAAAAAACATTCTAACAGTGAATGCTTACAAAGCCTTCCCCTGAACATCTGCAACAAATTAAATAAGCTTGTAAATATAATAAATAAGCTAACTTGAAAAGTACTAGGGAATAAGCAAAACTTGATTTAGTTTTCTTTGGCTAGCTACAAATAATTTTATTTGTAATGGTTTTTGCAATCTCTGTGGTATACATGCCAGATACCTGCCTGATACAAGGGACCACCAGACTGATTAGTTAAAAAAAGGAGGAGGAGGGGGAAGAAAAGAAAAGGAAGCTTTTCCAAGCTCTGATTTCACATATAACATGAACTTGGAATTGTGTAGTATGGGATCATCTAACTGTGAAAACTCATTGAATCTTTATTTATTTTTTTATTCAGGTCATAATATGGACTCAATTGTATTCTTCCAAAATTAGTATGTTGATGCCTCAACTCTCCTAAGACTGTATTGGAGACAGGGCTTTTAGGGAGATGGTCAAGATTAAATGAAATTATAAGGGAGGAACCCTTATCTGACAGAAATGGTGGCCTTGTAAAAGGGGAGGAGATGGCAGACATGTCTTTCTCTCCACCACATGAGGTCACAGTGAGAAGATGGCTGCCTGCTGCCCAGGGTGGCATCCCTCACCAGAACATGACCAGGTTAGTACCCTGGTCTCAGGCCTCCAGCCTCTAGAGCTCAGAGAAAATACGTGTCTGTCGTTTAAGCCACAGTCTACAATATTTTCTTATGACAGTCCAAGAAGATCAAGACAGGTTCCCTCACCCAGTAACGACACCTATTTTTAAAAAGTAATTCTTCATTTTTGAATCAGGTTATAAAGCTTTTTTTGAAATTCAAATACTGTTAAAGGGCTTGCATAGCTGATTTCAGCTTACTCTGAAATAATCAGTACAGATATTTAGAAAATTTTAATTAACAGATAAGCAAATTAACTGTCATAAGTTCCATGTTTGGTTTCTCAAGAAAGTATACTCTGCACTTAGTTATCCTTTCCTTCCTCCCTCCCTCCCTTTCTTTTTCTCCTTTCCTTTTCCTTTTCTTTTTCTTTTTTTTTTTTTTTAAAGGGAAACAGTTTATTGAGATGTTTCAAAGACAACTAACTCTAAATTTGGAACAGAGAAATCTTTTTATTTCTAACTTTGGTAAACTTTTGCTCCTTGATATAAAAGGACATGTGAAAGTTCGTACAGCTGGGGCTGGGGGTGTAGGTAAGTCAGTACAGAGCATTTGCCTGGCATTGCACTTGGCTTTCATGAAGGCACCTTCTGGGAGAACACATTCCATGGGGGTGAGATGCACTCACTATGGAATCTTAAAGATCATCACCCGTGTAAAAGACCCAGGGAACCTTTGCAGATTCTCTGGAATTGGTAACAATATCTGACTTTTAAAAACAAGAGAAATTAAACTTTATAGCATGTTGCTATTTGAATGCCCTACTCTGGAATTACAGCCGCAGACTAATCCTTTAGGAGCGATGGCTCTATCAATCTTTGGATTTTTCTAATGTGGAAGCTACTCAATTGCATCTCAGAAATCAGGGAGGTAATTACTCATGCAGACAGCACAAAATGAAAGAAAAAAATGCAAGTTCTGCTGAGTATCCCTTTTAGAACAAGCCGTGGAACACGGAAAACAGCCTCTATAATCAGTCAAATTCTTCCACTAATTTTTCAGGTGTTGAAAGCTGTAGTGAGAATACATGCTATGAAAGTTAACAAAGCAAAGTGGCTTTGAGAGTGGGTTTTAGAAAGGAGAGAAAGGAAAGAGGTGTTTCTTATTTTTAAGGAAGTATTCTACTGGGAGTGAAGTTTAGTTCAACTTTATTGCTTTAAGTAAATGTTCTAAGACTTAAGTCTGATAGCACCTTATGGGTCATTTACTAAAAGTCTCATCAATCTATAAAATATAAATAATAAATATTAAGCTGTGAGGTGAATTAAATATTCAAATTTTGATAAGAGTTATTTGGGATTTTCAGAAATTGAATGAGATATTGTTAAAATGAATAAAATATAGGAAAGAATTTGAAAGACACTGCAATGGTAAATTCTAGATTATTTCAGACTTGTGTGTTCCAAAATCTGAAGCATCTCCAACTCAAAATTAGTGCAGCTGCTATGGAGATCAGTTTGGAGATTTCTCAGAAAACTGCGAATGGATCGCCATATGATTTACCTATACCATTCCTGGGCATCTTTCCAAGGGGACTGAAATCAGAAAATTATAGTAATATATACATTCCCATGTTTATAGCAGCACAATTCACAATAGCCAAATTATGGAACCAAATTTTGTGCTTATCAACAGATGAATGAATAACAAAATTATGGGATATACACACAATGGAATTCTACTCAGCAATCAGGAAGAACAAAATTATGTCATTTGTAGGAAAATGGATGGACTTGGAGAACATTATGCTACATGATATTAGCCAGTCACAGAAAGCGAAGGGGCATATGTTTTCTCTAATAGGCAGAAGACAGGGAATAATTGGGATATCAGAAGGACTCTAGATAATAGAGGAGAAATTCAGTGGAGCCAGCGAAGAGGTCTAGGGGAAGAGGGGGGAGGAAGAATCAATGAAGAAATCAGGTCCAGAGACATTATGTACCTATGTGAGAATACCAATAAAAGTCTCAATACCCTATATGTGGAAGTGGGGAGTGGGGAAGGAGCTGCAGGACAGCCCACCAAGTGTTGTGTGCATGTATGTCATCATCACTACGAACCGCATTATGATGTGAGACTATAATGCACCAATAAAAGTATAAACAATAATAATAAATATGTAGAACACTTTAAAAAAAGTTGCACTTTACCATAAAATGTTTGCCTCCAGTCAATTACATAATGGAGGAGATTTTTCACTAAGGTAAAGGGACAACCGCCATTACTATGAAGCCCATGGTCATTGGATTTGACCTTGCTTCCTTTGGTTCTTGATGGTGTACACAAAATTAAGTTATAAGTAAGCTTTTCCTTTGACTCAACCTCCCCTTTCTCTCAACCAGACCTAAACATTTCTCATTTCAGGTATCTGTTTTGAAGATTTAATGTAAAATGCATACTTGTTTATTCATAGAGAAAATGGAGGGGTAAATAAAAAAGTTAAGGAAGCTGTTCACCATTCTGGCCATGATCACACAGATGCTAAATATGTTAACTTGTGGTTGAAGCTCTTTAGAGATAAATTGTCTTTCAAGTTGCCACATAAGAAAAAATTGTACCATGAAAATGCTAAGAATGATACAATTATCTTGGGTTGCTAACTTTTAGTGATGCTATATCTATAGGGCAGGAAGAGAAATAATATTAAAATTTTTAATCCAAATAAATGAGCTAGCTATACCCTTGATTTTTTGTAGTACATCTTTTGTGTTTTCTTTTTTCTGAAAACTGGGCAATTGTGACTTTTGCAACCATTTAAAAACCACCAGTGACAGTAGGCCTTGAAGCAGGAGTGGAGGCTAGTATTCATCACGAGAACTGGGCACTTGTGTGACTTTTAGGTCATAGTCTGCTGAGGGTTCACTTCGGACAGATTCCAGGTAATGCAAACATGAGCTGCTTTTCTTCAGAAATTCAAGTCAAAATTCATAAAACTAGCTGGGTATGGTGGTGCATACCTATAATCCCAATAATCGGGAGGCTGAGACAGGAGGATTTCATGTTTGAGGCTAGCACATGGTAATTTAGTGAGACTCTGTTTCAAGAAAAAAGGTCTGGGGGGTACAGTACAGTGGTAGAACACCCCTGAGCCCTTGATTTCAGTTCCCAGTAAAACACACACACACACACACACACACACACACTTCACAAAACGTTGATAGTGCATACAGATCCCCTTCCAAGTCTTCTCTCACTCATCCTGCTTGTCATGCTTTGCACTAGATTGCCATTTTTGAATGGTGAAAATATCTCACCACTGACATAGTTTTTTATTAGATAAGGAAGTTTAATTTTGACATCTAATGTTCAAAAGAATGAATGTGAGTTCAAAGAATATTGAAAAACAGAGGTAGCAGATTAATATTGTGTTTGAAAGTTTGCATAAAGAAAGCAAAAATATAATCCTGAGAGATTTAGATTTATTTATTTATTTATTTATTTATTTATTTATTTATTTATTTATTTATTTATTTATTTAGCTTTTTGTGGTACTAGAGATTAAACCCAGGGGTGTTCTACCTCTGAACTACACCCCCAACCCTATGTTTATTCTTTATTTTGAAACAGGGTCTCACTAAGTTGCAGAGGGCCTTGTTAAGTAGCTGAGGCTGGCTGCGAACAGGCGATCCTCCTGTCTCAGCCTACCAAATACTGGGATTACAAGCATGCAGCACCATGCTCGGTTTAGATTTATTTTTGTCACATTTTTTTTAAAGTACTCAATTTTTCTTTTTTAATATAATTTGTCATATATATAGCTGTAGGCAATTGACAGAGCATACACATATTGTTATGTAAAAGAAAGAGGTATTATAGTTGGTATATTTAGAAAATGTCATTTAAAACTGGGTCCTTGGTACACCCCTGTAATCCTAGTACTTGGGAGGCTGAGATGAGGATTACAGGTTGAGGATTACAGATGAGGATTACAGATAACAGCAAAACCTTTTTTCAAAATAAAAACTATAAAGGGCTGGGGGTATAGCCCAGAGGCAGAATGCCCTTGGGTTCAATCTCCAGAACCACAGAAACAAACAAACAAACAAACCAAATGCCATATCAGATGGACTGTAAGGTGGAGATTAGGATTTTTTAGGCAGAGAGAATCTCAGTAATGCCTCATAAAAGTATTCTGACCACAGTGTGTAGAATGGATAAACACTTGTGGGGAAGGACAGATATGAGCAATGGTTCCATTAGTCATGGTAGGGAATAAAAAGGATTGAACAGAGATGATGGCAATAAATGTGGGAAGGAGGAAATGTAACACTATATATATATGATACATAAATAAAAATTGAGATTGGAGCCGGGTGTGGTGGCGCACGCTTGTAATCCCAGCATTTGGGAGGCTGAGACCGGAGGATCCGGGTTCGCGGCCAGCCTTAGCTACCTAGTGAGGCACTCCGCAACTTAGTGAGACCTCGTTTCAAAATAAAGAATAAAAAAATAGGGCTGTGGGGTATAGCTCGGAGGTAGAATGCCCCTGAGTTCAATCCCCAGTACCGCAAAAAAAAAAAAAAAAAAATGAGATTGGGAATTTTTTTTATAAAATTGAGAGTGAAAATGCAGAGAATATGTATCTGTTTTTGAGTTAAAAAATGAAAGAAATAGTCTATATCTAAAAGTATGTACAAATGTTGAATTTGTTATTGCAATAAAGAAATGGGGGGTCAGGAATTAAGAGATGGAACTGAGTGTCATTTCCAGTAATATGATAATTAAGGCAATGGACATGATTGTGTTTCCTAAATAAAAGAATGTAGAAAGAGAAAGGAAGAATCTTATGGGCAGGGCTTTGAGATGGTTATGTATTCTAGAAAGCAGGATTTTTGTTTTTACTGTACTTTTATTGGTGCATTGTAATCTCACATCATAATGTAGTTTAGAATGATAGTGACATACATACACATAGCACTTGGTAAGCCTCTCCCTGGCTCTTCTCCACTCCCTTCCCTTCCCCATACATGATATTGAGATTGGCATTGATAATTTCACATATATACATGCTGTCAATGGAAGTGCTTCTTTCATTAATTCTTCTCCACTGTCCCCTAGACCCTCTCCTTCACTCCACGGTTCTTCCTCCATTATCTAAAGTTCCTCTCCTTTCCCGATTACTCCCTAGCTTCCACATTTGAGAGAAAACATATGACCCTTCACTTTCAGTGACTGGATAATCTCACCTAGCAATGTTCTCCAGGTCCTTCTATTTTCCTGCAAATGACATAGTTTTATTCTTCTTGATTGCTGAGTAGAATTCCATTGTGTGTAATACCACAATTTTGTAATCCATTTATTTGTTAATGGATACCTAGGTTGGTTCCATATTTGGCTATTATGAATTGTGCTGCTATAAGCATGGGTGCATGTATCACTATAATATTCTGATTTCATTACCTTTGGAAAGATACCCAGGAATGGTATAGATGGATCATATGGTGGATCCATTTCCAATTTTCTGAGGAACCTCCACACTGATCTCCAAAGTGTCTCCACTAATTTGCAATCCCACTGACAGTATAGAAGAGTCCCAATTTCCCAATATGAAGACAGGATTTTTTTAAATGCCATTTCATGGCAGAGAAACTTACTTGGAATTTTCAATGAAGTTTAGTTCAAATCGTCCAAGATTCAGAAATGATAAAGAAGATAAAGAATGATGGAGAATCTTTATCAAGGCTGTTTTCTTTTTTGACTCTATTTATCCACTTATAGGTTGGTTGTATTTGTGATATTTGCTCTGAATTTGACAAATTTCTTGAATAAAAGCATATACACATTTTATCAATATTTGCTTCTTTTTATGATTTCTGAATGGTAGAAATGAAATGATGACTATTAGGAACTGATGACCTAAGACATTCCTTCCCTTTGTTGCTTAGTCTTCTTTTTAAACTAATATTAATTCTCCTTCTCTCCCTCCCTCTTTCCCTCTCTCTCTTTCTTTCTCTCAAAATTAGAACATAAATTGAGTGGAGACTTAGAAAATAATACATTTCCAGTTAGAATAAGTGACATAGTAAGCATTAGACTCCTCTGAGATCAAATCTTCCTTCACTTAGAAAACATTCACTTCTTATTTATTAAAAAATAAAATGACATCTTTGGAAGAAAGAAAAACATATGTGTACCCTCAAAAGTGAACCCTTTGTGAGAAGGAGGGAGAGGGAGGGAATGGGGCGGGAATTAGGAAAGGGTTAAATGAGAGATGTGTGCATGTATGCCTCTACCAGCTTGTACCTAACAAAGATGTATGATTACAATGCACCAATAATTAAAAAAAAAAAAGTGAGCCCTCTGTTTAGTGGAAGAAAACAGCAAAAAACTGGTGCTATAATTTTTCATTTTTCCTTTAGAAAATGATGTTAAAATAAAAAGAGGGCTGGAATTTGACTAAAACACATTGCTTCAGCTTGGAAATGTTCAGTCATACAAGGACACAAGGACTAAGAAGCCTTGTCTTTTTTTCCTCAGGATCTTAACATTCTTTGCTAAGAGGGTGGGAGAGGGACAAGAAAACACTCTTAGGGAAGGAGATGGGCAGAGAAACTGTTCTGCAGTCTGCTAAAATCTTCACAGCTTGTTTCCTTGCATTGTAGTGTTAAACATCAATGTTACAGCAAAACACTTATGACTTCTATGTCCACTGGAAAAAGAATGGTGGTGTTATTAGCTATTAGCACCTGTATTGCCTAAATGATACTCTCTAATGTCTAGCAAATCATTCTCAATAAGGAGACAATATGGTTAAGAATGTTTAGATTTATTAATCTGATTAATCTTCTAGGTAAAATTAAGAACAATTTTCTACAGTTAAAATAGAAAGAGAAACTTCTTTTTATTTTATTAGAATTACTTTAAAATTGTGAATTAATGATGAATGATTGATCATCTAGGCAAGTTTGTCCTCTTAGGAATATCTCCAATTGGTTCTTTATCTAGCTTTTCTCTATCTAGACTACACTTCCATTGCTACAATTATCCCTAGTTAATATTTTTGTTGCTATTTTATGAGTGAGGTATATCATTTTATTTTTTTTGATTTTTGATATGACAAAAATCAATTTTTAAAGCACACTTCTAATTACTCCTACATATACTTAATTGTCACTACTCAGTACTGTGATTATTATGCAACTATGATGTGTCTATTAAATAAAAGTTTATCATTAGCATCAAAATAGAAAATAATTTTGGCATTAATAAAAATTATTGACTTGGGGCTTCTGGGCAACCACTATTATAAGTATGTTTTGATGTTTACCTCACTTAGACTTCAAAATAATTCAGGGAGTTGGTCCATCTGTGGCCTCTCCTTCATGAATACAGAGACTGAAATACAAAGAGGTGACTCAGCTCCTTTGTCTTCAACACAGACATTAGAGTGGAATTCTGTGTTCGGGAACAAAATAGTTTGCCAGAAGTAAAACTTATTTTAATAAACAACATGAGTTGCTGTCTACCTAACAGAGAGAATAATTGCCAACTTTCAGAATTAGTCTAGTCAGTACTATTTTGTTTGTTATTGTATTAATTGAGAAAAAACATAAATCAGTCTCTTTTTACAAAGTGTTCTAGTTTTTGTTAATAGCTCTGATAAAGGTTTGGGGTTGGTAAAGAACACTGGGCTATGGCCCTACTGATGCCGGTTTCTTCTCTGAGCTGCATATCCTTGGTTTTCCTCTGGAGACCAACTCTGCTCTCCTCCACTCTCTTGCCTTTTGGCTTGGAGTGGGATGCCACCAGTGGAAGCCTGGCAGGAGGCCGGCCAGAGGGAGGAGGGCTAGGGCTGCTTGCTGTTAACTGCATTAAGGTTGCCCTCCACCCACCCACACTGAGGTAAAGATCCCTTTACCAAACTCTTCTCAACTAAGTACCATCTGTTTCTGGCCCACTCCATGACTAATACACGATCCACATATGTATGAGTGTGGTATTTTTTTCCTATGTAAAAATATATGTTTTACAATAATTAACATTTTCATCTTAAGCTTCTAAGCATCTGTAGAGAGAAAACAAGACACGCTTTTTTTTTTTTTAAGACAAAACCAACAAAATATTTAGCTTGGCATTCTCTAATTTTTTAAATTGTGTTTAAACAAAGCAAAACATCTGGTAATTGGAAACAAATGCCTGTAGTCATTTTTTTCATTTATACATTTATGTATATTCATTAAGTACTAAACTCTCACCATGTACTAGGAAGGCCGGTATGGATTTGCTCTTTTGAAGTTCATGGTATACCTGGGCATGCAAGTAAGAAGAGATATGATGATGGCTACAAAGTAATGGACAAAGGTTCTGATAACAGATAACAAGAATGCTCAACTCAGGGCCATGTGTGCATACGTAGGAGACTTTTAAGGGAGTTGTTTAAATGGAGTCCTGAATCATGAACTAGGTAAGTAAAAGATGAGCACATCCTTCAGATAAATCCTATGAGCACATCCTTCAGACCTTCTGAAGAAACTGATACTTAATCTACATACATTTACTTTATAAGAAATTAATAAAATGTTTTAAGCAGAAAGTAAATATCCATTCATCTACACATACATATATATCCTTTGGGGTGTGTGTGTGTGTGTGTGTGTGTGTGTGTGTGTTTTACTGGGATTGCATCCAGGGGCCTTGTACTCCTGAATACATTCCCAGTCCTTTTTATTTTATTTTGAGACAGGGTCTCACCAAGTTACCCAGGCTGCCCTCAAATTTGAGATCTTTAGCTTCAGTCTTCCAAGTCACTGGGATTACAGATGTGTACCACCACACCTGGTTCCATGATGTTATAGATCCTTGTGATAGATGTGTGAGGTCTGGATGAAGGCAGTTAGGAGTAGAGGAAATTAGTTATTGTAATAGTCTAAATATTTTGGCTTAGGCCCTAGTGTAAACAAAGTTAACAAACAGGAAAAGAGGTAGACTTCTCAGATACAATAAGGAAAAGAAAGTGTATTCCAGAATGTTTTCATTTCAATAGTACCTTGTAAATGATTAGATGTGTATAGTAAGGTTACAGTAATATAAGTAAGTGGTTACCTATGACTCCTAGGTATATGTGCAGTAAGGGCACATTTATTGAGGACAAATTATTTTCTTTTTCATTATACTAATAACTTTAAGTCCCATCATAATCATATGTTTTTAGAGTTACAGTTTTATAATCTAAAACTAATTAAATTGGTTCCTTGGATGGGACTTGGGCATTTGTATAAAAAAAAAAAACTAACTAAAAACAACAACAAAGTTCCTTTGTGTTTTGATGTACCTTCTTCATTCAGAATCTGTTTATCAGGTTCATTAGTATGAAGGAAACCTTTTCATATAGAGAGAACAAAGAGACAGAAAAATGGATTTTACCTATGTTGCTTAGTGTGCTATAACAAAATATCAGAATCTGGTACTTTATAAAGTTAAGAAATTTATCTGACTCATGATTCAGGTTGTCCAAACAATACAGGGCTGAGGTCCTGGCTAGAGTCTCTTGGCTGTGTCACAACATGGTAGAGAAGCAGATAGGCAACTAGCCACATGCAGAGGAGGCCAAGATTTGATATGGCCTTGCTTTATAACAAGTACCTTAGCTAAAGCTAACTTAGTTAAAGCCTGTTCCAAAATAATAATAATTATTATTAATAATGATAATATAATAATAAAGAACTGCGGGTATAGTTCACAGGTAGAATGTGCGTGGGTTCTATGCCCAATACTCCCTCCCCCCCCACAAACACAGCATTAATCTCTTTATGAGGGTGGAACCCCCATAACCTAGTTACCTTCCATTAGGCCATCTCTTAAAGGTTCTACCACCTTAACATAGCCATACTGGGGATGAAGTTTCCAGCACATGAAACTTTTGGAGGACAAACCATATCCAAACCATTGCTAGGCAAGGTTAGTGCAATATGTGACCAGGAATGAGGCAGAAGACAAGGCTGGAAAGTTATGAGGTTCCATATTGCCAATGATTTTGAATGCCATACTAAATGTTGGGAATTTATTTTATTTGCACTTTCCTGGGAACTCATTTATGAAGCTAGACTGTCTAAAAATGTACAAGACTCAAGTTAGATTAATAGAAATAGTAAACAGGATAAATATAAATAAGTGAAAAAACTTCATCAGGCTTATAAATAATCACAGTAATTGTAGAAAATCTTTAAATTATAGTGGAATCTTAATTTTGAAAAAATTCTTAGTGGAATCTCTATGTGTAATAGAACCCATTTCACTTTAAAACTTTTAATACATATATTTCATAATATATTCAGAATTCATTTATTTAGTTTTTTCTTAAGGCCATCAAAAAGTTGAAAGGAAAATGGGAATGTTACATGTTTAGAAACAACTTGAATTCATGCAGTGTTTGTGGGCTCTGGGAGACTTTAGAAAACTTAAAATATTGCAAATTGATTTGACAATGACTTATTTTCTATATTACTTCTGTATTTTTTATTTGAATTATTTGTAAGATTGATAATAAACCTTGCTGGGTATGGAGGTGCCCATCCATAATCCTTATACCTGTGAGGCTGAGACAGAAGTTTCACAGGTTTGAAGCTAGCCTCAGCAACTTAGAGAGACCCTGTTTCAAAATAAATTAAAATAAAAGGGCTGGAGGGTTAGCTCAGAAGGAGAATGCCCCTGGGTTTAATTCCAAGTACCAATACTACTACTGCTACTACTACTAAATATCTACTATAAAAATCTGCATTACTTAGGAAGAATATAAAATTTCTATACAAATATAAAAATTAGATGTTCATAATTCTACCAACAATATTTTTTTTCCTTTTTTTTTTTTTTTGTGATACTGGGGATTGAACTCAGTGTCATTCTACCTCTGAGCTAGATTAGACCCCCAGCCCTATTTTATTTTTTCTTTTGAAACAGAGTCTCACTTAGTTATCATGAGCTGGCCTCAAACCTGAGATCTTCCTGTCTTAGCCTCCCGTGTACTGAGATTACAGGCATGAACCACCATACCCAGCTTTTTGTAACTCATCTCTGTTGATTTAGCATTCATCTATTTTAAGACAAAAAATGAATTATATAGTAAAAATTTACTACAAATAAGTTTTCATGCTAGTGAGTATTAATGCACATGGTAACAATTCTCAGTTACTTATTTTTGCAACATATTTCATAGCATTGTTGTATCCTTAATTTATGCTAACATTTTCTCATTATTAAATATTTAGGTTGTCTCGCTTTTTCAGTCTCAAATCATGCAACAGTAAACAATCTTTGTACTAGTAACCTTAAGGTGATGTCTGAGAATACTCACCAAAAAAAAAGTATTGGGTCAAAGGAGATATTCATTTTAAATATTATCTTGTATTAATAGCTTACCTTCTAAAATATTTGCACA
>PVLC010035875.1:0-16067 GCA_004027655.1 Graphiurus murinus | reverse complement strand
ATCCTCAGACGATTGGGAGTGAACCTACCATATGACCCAGCAATACCACTACTGGGTATATACCCAACAGAATGGAAACCAAATTATCAGACTGATACATGTGTATCTATGTTTATAGCAGCTCAATTCACAATAGCCAAACTATGGAAGCAGCCAAGATGTCCAACCACAGATGAATGGATTACAAAACTATGGGATAAGTACACAATGGAATTTTACTCAGCCATAAAGAAGAATAAAATCATGTTCTTTGCAGGGAAATGGATGCAACTGGAAAACATTATGTTAAGTGAGATTAGTCAGCACAAAGAGTTAAGAAGCATATGTTCTCCCTAATATGTGGAGGCTAGGGAGGGGATGTGGCATAGGAGGGTCTCCAGATGAAAAGGAGAGACCCTCGATAAGCAACGAAGTTGATTTAATTGTAGTGGACGCAGGGGGCAGAGGGACGCCCTAAAGCACATTATGTAATTACACAATCATATCAAGGTCACTCACCGAAGTGAACCTGAGGGGGAGGGAAGGGGAAGGGATTGGGGTAGGAATTGGGGAAAGGGTTAAATGAGAACTGTGTGCAAATATGTTGTCAACAACTCGTACTTAACAAAGATGTATGCTATATTGCATGAATTACTACAATAAAAAAATTAAAAAAAAATAGGCCTGGGGGTATAGCTCATATGTAAATTTCCTCTGAGTTCAACCTCCAGTACTGAAAAAAAAAAAGTGATATTGCTGGATCATATAGCAGGTTAATTCCCATTCATCTGAGGATCCTCCATACTGTTTCCCAAAGTGGTTGGCACTAATCTGCAATCCCAACGATGTAATAGTGTTCCCACTTCTCCACACCCTCGCCAGGATTTGTTGTTGTGTTTTTAATGATTGCCATTCTAATTGGTGTTAGGTGAAATCTCATGGTAGTTTTGATTTGCATCTCTCTGATTGCTAATAATGTTGAACATTTTTTCATAAATTTTTGGCCATTTGTATTTCTTCTTTTGTGAAGTGTCTATTTAGTTTACTTACCCATTTTTATTGGGTTATTTGTTTTCTTAGTGATGAGTTTCTTGAGTTATCTATATGTTCTAGATATTAGTCTTTTATCAAAGGAATGGTTGGCAAAATTTTTCTCTCATTCTGTGGGCAATCTGTTGAGATTCTTGATAGTTTCCTTTGCTGAACAGAAGCTCTTCAGTTTAATGCAATCCCATGTATTGATCTTCCTTTTAATTTCTTGTGCCTTTGAGGTCTGGTTGAGAGGGGTTTTTTTGTTGTTTGTTTTGTTTTCTTTTTAACCTGTGCCTATAGGTTGAAGTGTAATAGCAAAACTACGGAACCAGCCAAGATGTCCATCAACAGATGAATGGATTACAAAACTATGGGATATGTACACAATGGAATTTTACTCAGCCATAAATAAGAACAAAATCATGTCATTTTCAGGGAAATGGATGGAACTGCAAAACATTATGCTAAATGAGATTATTCAGTCACAAAATGTAAAAAATCGGATGCTCTCCCTAATATGCAGAATCTAGGTAAAAAATTAGTTATAGAAGGAATTCTAGATGAAGGAAAAACCTTAGATGAGCAAAGAAAACAACCTAAATGAAGGTGATGGGGGAGGGGAGAGAAACACCCTAATGTACATGATGTACATTCACAAACCTATTAAGGCCAATCACTAAGCTGAACATGAGAAGGGAAGTAGGGGAGAAGGAATGCGATGAGAATTGGGGAATGGTTAAATGAGTGCTATGTGCATGTATGCCTCTACCAGCTTGTATCTCATTAAGATGTATGATTACAATGCACCAATAAAAAAGAAAAAAATTACTAGTTTCTGAGTGTGTGTGTCTGTTATATTAGTGATGTTGAATTTAGTCAAATGCTCTTCCTTATCTGTATCATTCTTTTTTTTTTTTCTTTAATATACTGAATCACAGTTAGTGAGTTTCTAATGTAAAACAAACATGCAGATTTTGCTTTCTTATAATATAGCCAAATTGACATGATATGATTAATATTTTGGTATATTACATTGATTATTTTGTTGAAGATTTCTTGCCTCTATATTCTATACATTTGTGAATATTGGAATTATTTCTTCATTTCATTTTTATATGAATTCACCAATGTAGCCCTCTGGGTCTGGAGTTTTTTTGTTCTGTCAGCTTTGGAAGAGAAAGGACAGGAATAATGGAACATCCCAGAATCATCATAGGAAACTTTATTTCCCCCGTCTTGTGACTAGGTAAGGAGAAAGTATGGCAGACAATGGTGCAGCATTTTTGTGACATATTTTTCCCAGCAAAACAGATAATGAGGCACTGAGAAACTTGATCACTTTAAAAATGAAATATTAGCAGAAAAGTGCTTCTGTAACTTAGAATCTCTATAAATATCACTGGTTTAGAATTTCTTTCCATTAAACCTATATAAGAACTGGGCATGGTGGCACAGTCCTATTATCCCAGTACTTAGAAGGCTGAGACAGGAGAATCACAGGTTTAAGGACAGCCTCAGCAAGTAGTGATACATTAACCAAGGGAGACCCTGCTTCAAAATAAAAAAAAATAGGGCTGGGAATGTAGCTCGGAAGTAGAATACCCTTGGGTTCAATTCCCAGTACCAATAAATAGACAAATAAGTAAAGCTATATAGAATATCTACTTCAGTGGGGATAATATTGGTCATGGACAAAAAAAGCCCTTACATATTCGCTTTTTTGTTGTTGTTGTTTTTCAACTCAGCTACACTGTGGCATTTGTGGAGCTTTTCCATCTGGGAAACAATCTGTCTCTTTTCACTTGCAAAGAAACAAATTGAAATCAGATCATGAACTTCAAGACTGCTAGTCAAAGTTAGCACATTGATCTTCATCAAGGAAGAAAAGAGCTCATGCTCAGGAGAAGCACAACCATCAGCAGAGCCAGAACATGTGTTATTCTCAAGAAAGGTATTATAACACGTCTATAATTTGTATTTCTTTTCTCAGTCCCTAATTCTTCAAACTTAATCAAATGTCATCATTTGAAAATTATGTTATTAGCACATATAGGCTTCCCATTAGCTTAAAAATGACTTAAAAGAAAAGTGGCATCTGTTGTGTGTTTCTTTAAACTGCCAACAATAAATGATACTTGTGAACATTTTGTATAGCCAGCAAAGTGACAGATCTAGATAACTGATCAGATGGGTATTGTTATCATTATAATCCTTTCACCATGTGTCACAATGGCAAAAGTCTCTCTCTTCCTCTGTGTGTGTGTGTGTGTGTGTGTGTGTGTGTGTGAGAGAGAGAGAGAGAGAGAGAGAGAGAAAATGTTTACATTTTTAGAAACATTCATATGAAATCCATACCTCTCACATCAAAAATGGTAAAAGATAATCAGGAGACTGGCTCTTTATTGGTTGATGCTTTTAGAATATGCAACACAGTCTCTTAGGATTGTTATCCCCCCACATGAAATCCTTTCTGCCTGCCGTAGAAGAAGTGAGAGCCCCTGAGGTGCTTTGGAATGAGGAAAATTCATGAATAGATTGCCGAGTTCTGATCCAAATAGCACCAATGTCCCACTGTAAAGGTGAGCACTGACCTTGCCTTCCACTACAAACTGGCTTCCACTATGTTGCAGTCCCTGCTTCTGAAATGTTGCCATAAATGACAGAAGCATCCCCATTTTTATTTACTTCTCCGGGCATTTGGCATAAGAGGTTATAGTTTCAGTATGGGACAAGAAAGAAAAAGAATAAATTGGGAAAATTGCACAAAAAGTTGACTGGACTATAAAATGTCATACTACTATTGTGAATAACCAGAAGAAAATAAGTTCTCTTTAGACGTATCTTACCAAGCAATAATCCAGGCAATAGAAGACCCTCTTAAAATAAGTCCCAGTTTCAATCTTTATTATGTGTGACTTCCCATGTAAAATTATTTCCAGACACCTCTAGAATATCTGTAAATTCCATTCTCTCAACCAAGATGACCTCAATTAAGGCAGGGCAGAGATTTCCTCCACCTAAGTACACTTCTTATTTTTGGTGTCTCAAAAATATTGTTAGAAAATGGGGAAAGATCATTTCCCCAATATCTGCTAACTACCACTAAAAATTTCAGACAAAATTTGAAGCTGAACCAGAGGACTTTGAAAGAGTAAACAAAAATAAACTAATTAGGGACCTTGGTTTAGGATTTCTTAGGGCACTAAAAGCACAATGTGTAACAGAAAAAAAATATAATTTTGACTTTATCAAATTTAAGAACAGTTGATCTTCGAAATATTTGATTAAGATAATGAAAATGCATGCCAAACTGGGAAGAAATATTTATGATGCATATATGCAATAATGGGTTTGTTTCCAGAATATGTAAGAAATCTTACTATTCACTAAGAAGATAACAAATAACTCAGTACAAATGGACAAAAGATTTGAATACATTTTCACTAAAGGATATCTATAAATAGAAATAAGCCCATGTAGAGATGTACATTAGTTCAGGGAAATGCACATTAAAACTACAATGAGAACACTCATTTGAATAACTAAAGCTGAACACACATACAATACAACATTAAATTCTGGTCAAGATATGGAGAAACTGTAATACTCAAATACCACCAGAAACATAAAATTGTTCCACCCTCTCAGAGAGCTATTTTGTCTTTTTGTAACAAATTAATCATATATATAGCATCTGACAAAGCCATTATATACCTGTAAGTTACACAAGAGAAGATAAAAGCATATGTCCACATAGAGACTTGTACATGAGTCTTCCTTGCAGTTTGATTCACTATAACCAAAGATAACAAATAACTCAAATGTTCATTTTGGATGATTAGATAAACAAAATGAAAAGACAATGGAGTGATAGATACTCAGCAATAAAAACCAATGAATGACTGACATACACAAGTATAAGAATGCATCTCAAATTCTGGATACTAAGTAAAAAGATGCCAGCAAAGAGTAAATGCTGTCTTATCAGTTTTACATACAATTTTGGAATATGCAAACTATTCTACTTTGTTATAATGCAGATCAGTGATTGCTGGGGCAAAAAGAGACTGTAAGAAAAACACAAGGGCTCTTTTGGGGTGATTAAAGTTGTCTTTTGTGATGATGGCCTTAATAGGTATACAACTCTCAAAATCACTAAACTGAATCCTTTAAACAGGTGCTTTATAGATGTTAGGTAAGCAATATTACTATAAGTTTAACTGTAGGAAGGAGAGGAAGAGAAGGAAGTTACTGCATCATTTGGTATTATTCTTCATGAAACAGACAGTACATTAAAGAGGAGATTATGGGTATTATGTTGTATGTTAAACAACACACATTAATACAAAAAGAGAAAGAAAGATGGCTTAATGAAAGGAGAGAGAGAGAGGTTTTACCATAAAAATAATAGTAAATGGGATTAATTGCCCTGAAAGGAAATTCGAGATTGTTAGATTACATGAGCACTTTTCTTTTCAAAGCCTGACTAAAGCTACTTATAGGCTCTCAGTTTTTAATAAATCACTATATTATTTAAGCAGTGAATAAAACTGCATATTGGTATTTCAATGACTCCTAAAGCTGCTCTCCTCCTCTTCAATTAAGAATACTTAGAGTTGAAAATATAACTATAAAAATAGTTGTGCATGGTCAACATCATCTTCCCCCTGAATACCTCTGATATCTATTTCCTTCCTTAACTGACAGTCATCTATCATTTTATGCTTTCTGGGCATGACAGAACAAATGCACCTGGGGAAGAGCAAGCTGGGTTTCCTTCTGCAGCATTCTAGTGAGTAAATTGTCAGACAATTCTGACTGCTGAACTTCTATAACTGGCTCTGCTATAGGTTACAGAAAGAACACAGTGTTCAAACAAATTCTATGCTGGCTATGTGAGTATTGATGGCTTGGAAAACTTGTAAAACAAAATCAAATGGAATCTGATATCTAACAAAACTCCATCACATATTTTATGTTAATAGAAAATGACTTGCATGACAGGGAGGCAATTTGCTAGTTCTTCTGCACTTGGTGTATGTCCTTGATAGGACTGATTATTCTATTTACAAAGATAAGTAACATGTGAGTTAAGTGCTACCATCCTTTTGACACCAGTTGTTCTGAGTTGAAAGAAAAAGGAACTTGGGCCAGGCATGATAGTACACACCTATAAGTTCAGTACTTGGAGGCTGAGTCAAGAATATCACAAGTTTGAGGCAACTTAGTGAGGCTCTTTTGTTTCAAACGAGAAAATATAACAGGACTTGGAGGAAAGCTCAGTGGTAGCATGTTCCTGGGTTCATTCCCAATACCACAACATCAACAACAACAGAAAAAAAAAAAAAAGAATTCCATCTTTTGAGTTTAGTTATAAGATCTTTAAAAGACAAAAGTTTGCATCTCCTGATTGCTAATTATATTGAACATTTTTTCATATATTATTGGCCTTTTGCATTGCATTTCTTTTGTGAAGTGTCTATTTAGTTCAATTGCCTTTTTCTCGATTGATTTATTTTTAGTGTTAAGTCTTACAAAGATCTTCTCCCATTCTGAGGGCCATTTCTTTAGATTCTAGATGTTCTCCTTTGATGAACAGAAACTTTCTGTTTTAATGCCATCCCATTTATTAATTCTTATTTTAATTTCCTGAGCTTTGGCATCTTACTGAGAAGTTTCTTCCTGTGGCTATATGTTAGAGTGTTGGACCTTTGCCCTCTAGTAATTTCAGAGTCTCAGCTCTAATTTCCAGACCTTTGAGATTATAATGCACCAATAGTAATTTTTTTAAATGCCAAAAATTACTATAGATTTTCAGACTCAGAGTGAAAAAGTTATTGAACCATCCTACAAATTTTAATGTCTAAACAAATAAACAGTCTCCATAAGCCATGGAAGCAAAAAGCTTCTGGAGTCTTTATTCATAGTAAAGTGGAAAAGGTCCTGGAGGGCCAAAAGTGAGACATTCACAGTTGGCCATGGCCAGCCACGACCTGGCCATTTCTTGCTATGACCTCATAAGGAGCCATTTTGAAAGAACATAAAGTACCAGTTATACAAGGCTCTTACTGATGCTGGATTTTGTCCTAAGTCCAGGAAGCTCTGCTGGACTCACACTTGGTTATCTTGTTTGGCAGTTTGGTGGCTTTGGATCTAATTTGTGGTTTTGGGATTTGGGCTTTATTGTTTTTGTTTGGATTTGTTATTTTGTTGTACTTCTGTTTGTTGTTGTTTTGTTGTGTAGCTAGCATTGTTAGTTGCTGTTGCAGCATTCCGTGGACAATGCTAAGAGAGAGAGTAGTGAGACCAGGCTAGGCCTCTCGGCCAGCTCTCCTTATGAGGATGCCCATAAGGGCCATTATGAGATCCTGAGGGACATCAGTGAGGGCAGATTTGTCCAGGTCAAACTGGACCACTATATCCTCACTGGGACCAAAGTGGTCGTGAAGGTCCTAAGAACAGGTATATGCTCCCCCTCATTCTATCCATGTCTACCTGGTGATAGAGCATATGTGCAGAGAGCACTGGCTCACTGGCCTCCAACTATGTCTATCTAGTGATGGAGCACATGTGTAAAGAGCATTAGCTCACTGGCCACCAATTACACCAACTGTGTTACCTGATGGTAGAGCATGTGTGAGGAGGGCACTGGCTCACTGTGTATATAATGTGTATTATATAAACACATTGCTGCTGTATGCTGGCCCCAAAGTTTCACCCTGCATCCAACTAAGTAGCTCCAGTGAAAGGGGAGCAGAGGTGCTAAGAATTATTTAATATCAAAGTGTCTCCAGTGAAAGCAGACCGCTAAAAGGGACAATACCAATTCCCTGGACCCTGACATTGGCCAGCCCAGTGTGGATTTGGACAGCTGCAGAAGGGACATGCAAACCGCCTGGGGCTTCTCCACAGGGATTGCAGTCAGGAAGCCATCTAGTGCCTCATGGAGATGAGGGGGTCCCTCTGCCCCTACCTGGGAGAAACTTCAGAGACTTGTTCCTGGGAAACTTGGCCTGCCATGAGATGGTTCTTAATAAATTTGTTTATGTTATAATAAATTTGATGATCCTAGAAAATGAAAAAATAGAAGTATATCATCACTTAAAAATAAATAAGTCAAAATGTTAGAGACTTGCTTATATTTATCCTCTAATGCATATTATAAATTTTCAAAGATAATGGTTTGAAGCTTTCACTTCTTATAAAATGTTATGGATTTTATAGCCTTACATAAAATATTCCAGTAGAATATTGTTAAGGTTTAGGTGCTTTCAGTAAAAGGTTTTAGTACCTGACTTTTTTTTTGGGGGGGGGGTCCTGGGGGTGGAGCCCAGGGGCATTCTACCTCCGAGCTATAGCTCCACCCCTATTTTTTATTCTTTATTTTGAAACAGGGTCTCACTAAGTTGTGGAGGGCCTCACTAAGTTGTGGAGGGCCTCACTAAGCAGCTGAGGCTGGCTGTGAACCCGGATCCTCCAGTCTCAGCCTCCCAAATGCTGGGATTACAAGCATGCACCACCACAGCCAGCTAGTAGTACTGACCTTTCAATTGATTGATGTATGTGTATGTGTGTGGGGAGGCAAATAATAATTTTTTAAAAATGAGCCAGGAAAAGGAGGATGGCTTTTTAAATTGATTATGAACAAAATTGTAGAATTTATATAATACTTTCACAAAAATTCTGGCTACCTGAGATTTTATAAAATGTGCAGTATTTATGTTTGCATTTTCACACTTAAAGTACTTTTCTTTGTATTATGTTATAGAATTACTTTCCTTAATCTTTATATAAGATTCCTTCAAAAGCTTATAGAATCCTGTTACATAGAAAAGATAAAAAATAATGAATATAATCATGCTATTTGCAGTATTTATTTATTCATTCATTTATTAGTACTACAGATTGTACCCAGGGGCATTCTACCTCCAAGCTATACCCTCAGCCATTTATTTATTTATTATTTATTTACTTATTTGAAACATGAATAGAGGAAACATGCTAAGTGGCTGAGAGTTTTGCTAAATTACTAATGTTGGCCTCAAATCTATGATTCTGTCTCAGCCTTCTGAGTACTGGGATTACAGGCATATACTGCTGCACCTGGCTTGCAGTGTCTAAATATCTCTCAGAATTTTACTTCAAGTGAATGAATAGCTACTTCATGCAAAGCACTCAAGCAGTGAGGAATATAAGCCATTTAGAATGAACTTTCAGTCTTTAAGGAGATTTCAATAATATGTAGACTGTTATAGATACACAATAAATATGAGGCAAAACATTGTGCTACAGGAAGTTTACATGTATTATGTAGAACTATAGATCATTTTCTTTCAAAGTAGATTTAACAATAGTTATAAAAATTATAAAGATTGTGCCATTTAATCTGATTCTTATCCAATATGTAGGATTTCAATGAATGATATAAGGAATGGAACATACCTAATTCCTGGAAGAAGTAATGGTATAAGCCAAGTCATGAATAGAGGAAATGGAAATACATTTTAAAATGATGACCTTTATCATCAGTTTGTTGGGAGTAACTGATTTTTGCAGGAACACAGAAAGAAAAGATTAGGGCTACAGGATGCGTCTGATATATGATACATTTATCTAATATTGAAAGGTGTTTCTCAAAAACAAAATAAAATTCTGTGAAAATGGTGATAAGAACCAAAGGAAGCAACATTATAGATGTATATACAAATATTTGATTAAAATTGCTTTATAGTCTGCTTGAGGGTAAAGATTTCACACATTCCACTTGAATAAAAAGCATACTTGTAGTGAATATCATGATAAAAGAAAAAGCATAATTGTAGCATGGATCAGGCTTGAAAATCTCTGGAATTTTACAAGTTTATTTTCTAAAAACTTTATAACAGTTCAATAAAGACAGAATATTGATGCAAAAACTTATCTCTGAATTAATATAGTATATTAGAATTCTGTGTAGGGATAACAGTACTGTCATACAGTGTCAAGCTGACAAAAAAATTGAGATTGAGATGTATTGCAGTCTGGTTTCTTTTGATGGAAGACTGAGCATGAGATGCCTATTTCTGGTTATAATAGAATAGTTTATTATTGTATCTATTCATATACACACGCAAAAAAAGAAAAGATGAATAAAAGATACAAAACTCTTTGGCCGGGCATGGTGGTGCAGAACTGTAATTCCAGTACTTAGGAAGCTGAGACAGGAGGGTCACAGGTTCAAGGACAGACTCAGCAACTTAATGAGACCCTGTTTCAAAATAAAAAAATAAAAATGGCTGCAGATGTACCTCAGAGGTAGAATTCCCCTGAGTTCAATCCTCGATATCACAAAAACAAATGAAAAAAGCAGACAACTGTTTGAAGGAATAGAAAAGCCAGAGAAAGAAAATGCATAGAGTTGAAACTAACATTTGATATAATTTGAATCCAAGACCTTTAAAGATTCTTAAACTTAATACTGAGGATTTTAGAGGCTGAATGAAGCATTTAACAATCACACAGGACTAGGCAAAGAAAAATGGGAGATCCACATGCACCAAGAAAGACAGACTCTGGTGAAGAAGAATTCTGTTGTGGATTCACAAATGTCTGCATATTACCACATATGTATATATGTGTATATGTTTTTAGTTTTATGTGTAATAAAGGATAATATTTATATATCCACATATATAAATATCCATATATTTATCCTTTAACTACACACACACACACACACACACACACACACACACACACACACACACACACACAAATCCTATCTGAGAAATATATTATCTGGTGCCTCAACATTTTTTTCCTTTTTTTTTTTTTGCCATACTGGGGATTGAATCTAGGTGCATTCTACCTCTGAGCTATATATTTTTTATTCTTTATTTTGAAACAGGGTCTTGCTAATTTGCAAAGGGCCTAAGTAGCTGAGGTTAGCCAAGAACCTGCAATCCTCCTATCTCAGCTTCCCAAGTACTGGGATTACAATCGTGCAATACCACACCCAGCTTTTTCCATATTTTAATATTAAAGTTCTGATTTTATTTATATCTTATTAGGGCATTGCATTTATGTCACAGTGATGTTTAATGTAATGTAAATATATATGAAACAGTTTTTGGTATACTTTCGTCTGTATCAACCCCACTTAGCCCTCCTGTCTCCCTGTACATGCTAGTGAAACAGGTAGTAATATGAATATATATATAGCCAAAGCATTATATGAACTCTTTCCTTTCTCCATCCTCTTTTTCCTCATCTGTATCTCTCTCCCCAATCTCCTTACACTATCTACTGGTCTCTCTCCACGTTTATCTGAAGTTCCTTATGTTTCCTGTTTTCTCTCTATAGCTTCCACATATGAGGAAAAGTAAACAATCCTTGACTTTCTGAGACTGGCTGATCTCACTTGATGTAGTATTCTCTGACTCTACTTATTTTCCTGAAAATGACAAATATTCTCTTGGATCTAAAGGGACCAATAAAAAAAGACAAGAATACTCATAGAACATTCAAATAGGTGTCAGAATCATTTTTAATTGAATATGAATAAATATTTAGATTAGATGAATTGATAATTTCAGTAGAAAACTTGAGCCATAAAAAAATAAAATTTCTCCTAAGATTCATATTTCCACATATAAATTTAATATCAGCTGAAGACTAGAGAAGTGGAGGTCAAAACAAACCAACCTGGAAAGCATCACAAAGAAACAGAAGGATAGACTACTCAGTAAACATGTCAGGCAGTCAAGAGACTCTGAGAAGACACATAAGAGATTTAATGGGAATCCCTGACAAAGATGACAGAGAAATGGATGAAATGGTCGCAAAGAAGATAATGACAGATATGTTCCCAATATACCAAGCCACAGACTCAAGGAGGACCAGGAAGGCAATCCAAAAATAAACAAAATCATATTTAGATATATTATAATAAAGTTACTGAAAACCAAAAGCAAAGAGAAAGTCTTAAAAGTAGTCAGAGAAAACTAATATTTTCTTCCAAAGTGAAACTGAGAATTCAGCTATCTTCTTGGAAGAAACAATCAAAGCTAGTGTATAAAGGGATACTAAAGTGGTTGAAAATAACTGGCAACTTAGAATTCTGTATGAAACATATATAAATTTCATAGACATTGTGATATAAAAATATGTTTAGGAAAAGGAAAAAACTGACAATGGAAAAAACACACAATAGAACTAAAAGGAATTCTCAGAAGGGAGGGAGGGAAAGAGAGAGGAAAAGAGGAAAAGGAAAGAAAATATAAACATGTTTCCCTACATACCAAGCAGGAATAAAAATATGATCAAGGAAGCCATAAAAAGGAAAAGATGAAAAATGTGGGTAAATTTGAATAAATAGTGAGAAAACAATTACTCCTGTACACAGTATAGTAGACGTATATAAAGAAGAGACTGGATAGTAGCTTGAGGGAGAAACCAGAAAATTCTGCACTTTTTACTAATGTCGTTTTCATTCTTTCTCTTTTTTATCTATATGGTGATTTTAGTTTGTTAACTGTGGGATAATATAGTAAGCTGTATTCAAATAATTTTACAAGTTTATAGTAGTTTATATTTCAATAAAAGCACTTTATTTTCAAAGTTACTGTTAACAAAAGAAAGAAAGCTAGATCTTTCATACTTTAGAGAACCAAAAATACATAGGTGGAAAATTAAGAATTATTTGAATCCACATGGCAACTTTATTTGGCAAATGAAGATATTAAGTTCCAGGTTAAACAGTGAATGTATAGCCTGGCATGGTGGCGCACGCTTGTAATCCCAGCATTTGGGAGGTTGAGACTGGAGGATCCAGGTTCCCACCCAGTCTCAGCTACCTAGTGAGGCACTCCGCAACTTACGGAGACCCCGTTTCAAAATAAAGAATAAAAAATAGAGCTGGGGGTATAGCTTGGAGATAGAATGCCCCTGAGTTCAATTCCCAGTATCAAAAAAAAAAAAAAAAAAAGTGAGTGTATGAGTGTTTTCACTAAGAAAACACATCAAGATCTAGTATTGATTTGTATATTTTTTGTATATGAACATTTCAGCATTTGTTTATAAATTGTGACTCTAGAAAAGAAAAAAAAAGTTTGTGTATGTACATCATGTCCATTAAGGTATAATATGTATACACAAACTTATCAAAGCCAATGTGTTGTGCATGGGAAAGTGGGGAGGGAGAGGGAGTGGGGTGGGAACTGGGGGAGGACTCAACAAGTACTGTGTGCATGTATGCCTCTATCACCCTGAAATTCATCAAGATGTATGATTAGAATGTACCAATAAATAATGAAAGGCACCAGGAAAAAAATAAAAGAAAAATTCTGTGATTTTTTTTTAAGTGGCTCTGTTTTATAGGGAGAGTACTTGAAACTAGCTGGATACTACCATAGCCATACAAAACAGAATTCTGTCATTTGCCATGGCATAGATGTAACTGGAAATATTTTGTTAAATTAAATAAGCCAGGCACAGAAAGACAAGTACTGTATGATCTCACTAATAAGTAAATACTGAAAAAACTGAATCATAGAAATTGGGAGTACAATGGTAGTTACCAGAGGCCAGGGAGAATAGAGGTGGGAGGATGGATGGGGAGAGGTTGATGAATGGCTCTTAAATTAAAATTAGATAGAAGTAGTAAGTTCTGGTGTGCTCTTGCACAGGAGGGTGACAATAGGTAACAATTATATACTATATATTTAAAAAATCTAGAAGATTTTGAATGTTTTCTTCATAAAGAAATGGTAAGTGTTTGAGGAGACAAGTTCAACCTAATTTCAAAATTATACAATTTGTTCATGTATTAAAACATCACATGGTACCCCACAAATATATATAATTATGTTTTAATCACTAGTTAAAAAATATAATTTCAAGAAAGATAATAAATGTGAAGCTCATGGCACTGTATCTATTAAATAAGGACTAAATATTATTTCTGTTATTATTATTCAATTCTTTGATCAAAAAAAGGTCAAAGGAAAAGTGAATTGCTTTGAAGATTAAGGATTCTTAATAGAAACAGTTGCATTTTCCCCTACTATAAGTATTTGAAATGTAATACTTTAAAATGCAATAATCTGATATCTAAAATCAAGAGATATGACATGGTATATTTTATTTCAAAGGAAGACAACAAAACTTCATCTATTTTGAGAGACACTTTATCAAAGTCAAATATACATCAAATAGAAAGTAGAGAAAATGTGTGTGTGTGTGTGTGTGTCTGTGTGTGTGTATGTGTGTGTGTGTGTGTGTGTTTCTGGCAAATCATAGGCGTTCCTTGGGATTGGGGAGGGCTGATCAAGCAGTAAGTTATTGCTATAAATTCCTCTTAGACATAATTTTCCACTCCTTATCTGAATGTTAATACAGTGCAAATATTTTTCTTTGTATTATTTTAGGGTGAGAGACAAAACTTGAGGAACATCATATACAATCATCCTCTTCCCATTGCTTTATGGAAATATCCATATGCCGACCTTCTTTGGTCACTTGCTCTGGAACACAAAACTATGCTATAATTTTTCTTCTTTTAGTATGTCTTAGTGATATGATTTCAATGTTAACACTCACTTCAGAAACAAAATACAAACACTGACAATTTAGGGTTTAAAGATTAAAGCAGTTCACAGATTTGGAATGGAAAACAACTTCCCCATCTGTTATGCTCTTTACCTTCTAATTTTCTACTCTCCTGGTAGCTTTTATTTCTGTCTCTTCACCAATGCCAACAGGATATTGCAATATGTGTCTATCTTTCCCATATCCTGCTCTTATTTAATACCTACTTTCATGAGTACAATTTAAATATCAGTTTCTAAATTTAAGAAATATGAGTTAGTTAACTCTTGAGAGTGAAAGCTGGCCGTGTCTGTGCATTTTCATATTTGTTCTGAATTTTATTCCTGGGATGGTGATTAAAAATCTTGCCCAGAATTATTCTGTTAGTTACAAAAGTAGTTATTGATTAATATATAATAGGAGAAGAGTTTCTAATGTCAGTAATATTTTGTTTTGAGAGGAGATGAGAATTAAGGAATTTTTACTTGTCTTTATGAATTCTCCATTAAACCTCTAAATTTCATCTTTAAACATATATGTGTATACATATATATATATGTGTGTGTGTGTGTATGTGTGCCATTATATATGTGTGTATGTGTAATGTATGTATATGTGTGGAAATATGTATATATGTGTATATAAAATATATCAGGTATTGGCAGTGCTATTGATTCTGATAGCAAAAGAAAACTAGAATAGCTATTGGAAAAATAGGATATGTGGTTTATATTATAGATATTTTCATATTTGAACCACCAGAAATATGAGAAATGCATGTTTAAAAATAATGATGGTGCCGGGCATGGTAGTGCACGCTTGTAATCCCAGCTTTTGGAAGGCTGAGACTGGAGGATCCAGGTTTGCAACCAACCTCAACTGCTTAATGAGGCACTCCACAACTTAGTGAGACCCTGTTTCAAAATAAAGAATAAAACATACGGCTGGGGGTCTAGCTCGGAGATAGAATGCCCCTGAGTTCAATCCCTAGTACCACACACACACAAAAAAGATGGTATTAAAGTTATAAAATCTGAGTTTAAACTTCTACTACTTAGTATTCATTAAAATTAATATTCAAATATTTGTTGTCTTTTTATTTTTGTTTTTATTTTGAAGGGTGGTGGCTTTTGGTACTGGGGATTGAACCCAGGAGTATTCTAACTTAGAGGTATACCCCCTGCAATTTTTTTTTTTTTTGCGGTACTAGGGATTGAACTCAGGGGCATTCTACCTCTGAGGTATACCTACAGCCCTAATTTTTATTCTTTATTTTGAAACCGAGTCTCACTAAGTAGCGGAGTGCCTCACTAGGTAGCTGAGGCTGGCCGCGAACCAGGATCCTCCGGTCTCAGCTTCCCGAATGCTGGGATTACAAGTGTGCGCCACCACGCCCGGCTCCTCTGCAATATTTTTATTTTGAAACAGAGTCTCATTAAGTTGATGAGTCTTGCTAAGTTGCTGAGGTTGGCCTTGAACCTAAAATTCTT
>PVLC010035874.1:0-16086 GCA_004027655.1 Graphiurus murinus | reverse complement strand
CTAATGAGCATGATGTACTTATAAGATCACATCAAAGTCAATCACTAAACTGACCAGGAGATAGGGGGAGGGTGGGTGGGAATTGGGGAAGGGTTAATGAGAAATATGTGCATGGATGTCTTTACCTGTACTAGTTTGTACCCAACAAAAATGTGTAATTAACCCGGTTGTACCCAAAAAATGTATAAAATTCCATGCTTAAAAATTAAAAAAAGAAATAAAAAATTAAAAAAAAAAAAAAAAAATCTGAGATTTTTCCCTAATATATGGATTAGTTTTAAACTTTTCACTACTGATACCTCACTAGTTTCAAGAGTGAGCTCTCTAGGAGAGAGGTAATTACTTTGGTTTTCACTAGATTATAAACTCTAGCTAAAGTCATACATGAATTATGGTCTCATAGATTTATAGTCCTGTAGGGAAAAGGGAAAGAATTATGACAACAGGAAATGAAAAAGGAGAAGACTTCTGGTAAAGCAGAAGCCTTGATCTGTGTTCTTGAGAAAACTGGAATGCCACCAGCTTCTGGGAAGAAACTTCTTTGCTCAGCTTTATCTTCAAGGTGTCCAGCAAGTGTACAACTCCAAGTGTCTGCTGGCCTTCTGGAGCTGTGAAATTTTAGATGCAGTTTGAGGCCCTGGATTTTGCAGTGCAGGTGGTGAGAAGAATTTGGTATGGTTCCTTCCAATGGGGGTCAAGGGCAGTCTTTCTCTGATATTTTTGGAAAACTCAATTTCCCGGTTCTAGATCATGGAAATAACTTGATTGTCTTCAGTTGGGACTCATCGAGAAGCTTCCTTTACCTGGTGAAAGTACATTTTGGCATATTTCATTAAAGCCTTGCATCATTTGGTCATATCAGTTCAGGAGAGTGGGAGATACTTGAGATTTTTATTAATCAGGGCATAGGCTTCCCAGTGACTTTCTTAGAGGACTGACTTCTGTTTTCCATAGGTCAACCTACAGTACCTTTTCACCAAACCAATCCAGTTGATTCAGTTACCTATGCCTAGAGCTATTAATTTGAAATGTTTTATTTAACTGTTTTACAACTTATCCAGTGCAATGAATACCTCCAACCCTGATTTCTCCAAGAATTCCCCATAGGAGAAACATTTCTAAATAACCTTTTAGTTACTGTTACAGCATCAGGCTTCCTACATGGGAAGACTGCTATATAATCAGAAACCAAGTACTGAAAGTGCGAGTTGCGTGCTGCCCCACCCCACTGTATATTTTCAGGTGGCTCATCAGGTAGCAGAAAAGTATTGAAGTTTTTTCTGCCAAGGATTATGGGTTTGACCAACTATCATCCCTAAAGAAAAGGGGGACAGTAAAACACCACATTCCTGAATGCCCTTTTTCTGTTCCCAGATACCTAGCCAAGTTAAGGGAACAATGGGAGCAAGCCTGAACTGGAAAGTCCAGGTATACATTATCTTGAATGATGGCTGTCTTTCTCTTATGCACACTGGGAACTATGGCAAGTTACTGTTCGCCAGGACAGTTTCTCCTTGAGATGTTGGATCATATAACTGAATGAGCTAATGCTGATAATGTCACAGCTTCTACAGTCTAACATATAAACAAACACCCTCTCTGAGTGGGAACAAGCCTGGAGTTGAGAGCTCTGTGGAAAGGAAACATGTTTCTGGTCCAGCTGGCTGCCACTGTGAGGGAGAAGAGGTGCTGACTGGCAAAACTCCTTGAGGAACAGAGATGTTATCTGTTTGACCTATCACCACTGAACTTACCTTGGAGTAGTCACTGGTCTCTTGTGTGCTTTCCTCAATCATATCAGATGTCTCACATGCTATCTCTGAGAACTTTCTTTGGCCTGTTTGTAACATACCCCAGTGTCCTGGTACAACTGGGCTGTGAGTATGATCAACAAACTGAACATTGGTCATAACTTTTAGCAATTTTGAACAGTTGCCATACTAGTATTTTTCATAATTGGAATCATTTTTATCTCTTTCATCATGAGTCATGGACTGAAGAGCTTTTAGTAATGGAAGTTTTAAGGACTCAGGAAAGACCAGGTAGTGGTCCAGATTCTTCATGAGTCCTGGCTTAATACTGAATTTACATCCTTTTAACTACCAATTTTATTTCTTCAACTCAGGTGCATAGCACTTTTTAATAAATAGGTTATGATAGGTAATTTGACTTAGATCAATCTTAACAGAGTTCACTTAAATTGGATAACAACACTTTTAGTATTGCCTGACTTAGCATGAAAGTCTGCATAAAGTATTCCCTTGGTATTTCATTAATTCTTGTTCTGCTTGATTTGGGGTTAGTAATTTAAAAGCCAGTCATTTTCTTCATTGGAGTTCTGGAGATTCTTACCCAGTCCAATTGTATGATCTTAAAATTATCAGAATCCTGTACTCTGATTAGAGTCCTTTCCATGATCTCCTTGAAGACAGTTGAGCATTATCTACAAATGGCTTCCAAAAAATATCAGAATAAAGCAATTAATTGTAGACAACAAGACTTAAAATGGCCATTGTTCAAGATCTGATGAGTTCATTACAACAATGTTATGCTTTAGATTTAAATGTCCCCCCAAACCTCATGAGTTAAGACAATGCAGCAGCCGGGTTGAGAGGGGGGCATGGCCTTGGGCCTCTATCTGACTCTTGTTCTCCTCCACATTGTTCCCACTGCCTTGAGCTGAGTATGGCTTTTCCTCCTCTGCCATGCTTTAAAGCCCTACTGCCACCACAAGCCAGCTGACCATGGTCTGACTTCAGAAACCTCTAAAACCTCTGAAATCATGAGCCCTGAATAAACTTTTCTTCATCTAAGTTGTGCTTGTTAGGTATTTTGGTCACAGCAATAAAAAAACCTGACTGAAACAATAATGAAATTAACAAATACATCCTTTTGTATACAACAGTTAAAAATAATAACTAGAAGCTGGGCATGGGATTACACTTGTAATCCCAGTACTTGGAAGGCTGAGACTGAAGGATCTGGGTTTGTGGCCAGTCTCAGCTATTTAGTGAGGCTCTTCACAACTTAGTGAAACCCTGTTTCAAAATAAAGAATAAAAAATAGGACTGGGAGTATAGCTCAGAGGTGGAATGCACCTGGGTTCAATCCCCAGTGCCATAAAATAAAGTAATAATAACTAGAATTATGACTAATAATCTATACCAAGATATTTCTATGAATTTCATATGACTTGAAGCATGTTAGTAAAATCATTTAAGTATAACCCGAGAAGGCTTAGCAGCACTTATTGCTTGGCAATGCTTCCCATATAATTTATCATATCAAACATAATTAGCATCTTTCTTTTATAAGGTTCTCACCTTTTATATGTCCATTGTAATTTTCTAGAGCCAAACTAGGAAATCCCAAAGGTAATTTAAGATTTAAAAAAAAGCATAATTTAGAATTTGATTTGGGGGAGTTTATAAGAAATATCAAAGGCTTAAAACATTTGGCCAAAATGTGATCATAGGTTACTATGATCAACAGTCATTCACATAACGAAGGTGATAATTAAAAGTCTTCAAAGGCAAACAAGGTTACACAGAAAATTTTCTTAAGTAATCAAAGACTTAATAAAGACAACATGAAACCTAGGGATTCTTTTTTTTTTTTTTTTTTTTTTTTTTTTTTGGTCATGGTACTGGGGATTGAATCCAGGGGCATTCTACCTCTGAGCCACATCCCCAGCCCTATTTTATATTTTATTCATTTTTGAAACAGGATCTCACTAAGTTGTTGAGGGGTTTGCTAAGTTACTAAGGCTGACCACATATCTGATCTTCCTGTCTCAGCCTCCCAAGTACTGGGATTACAGGCATGGGCCACCACACCTGGCTGGAAATCATCTTGATAAAACATAACTTTTGTTTCCTAGGTCAGCACATAAATGGTAAAGAAAGACCTTTACTATTTCCTATTAAGAGCAAATCAGTACACCAAGAAAACATTGTTTTGACAGAGAGGACCAAATTTTCATTTTGTATAATTGTACTTTTGATATTTTCAAATTTTAGAAAATCTTATGAGTAATTCCCTTCTAATTTTAGCCAATTTGATCACATATAAAATTCATTCCACAAAATTCATCTTCCACCAATGTTCCACATCCTTTTCATATCACTCCAGTTATTTATTTTACTCTTTGTCATTTTGAAACAACTAGTCATTCTACTTTAGGATGAAAATACTCTTTCTCTAAAAAACAGCACATCTTTCATTTAAGCTTCACTTACCAGGAACATGTTTTACTTTCCTTGAATATGGGGTGGCTTTAATTCCTATATATTAGTTAGAATTTTATTCTTGGAAACCCTAATTTTTAGTGAAAACCTCAGAAAATAAGTGATTTTTAACTGTGACAGGCTAGATTTTGTAAACATGCATTTTATAATTTTTAGAAATGTGAAATGTGTGTGATTAAGTTTTCCATGTAGACTTTTATTTTGTGTGTGTGTGGGGGTGGGGTGGGACTTGAACTCAGTCCCACCCCACCCCCCCACACACATGCTAGGTAAGTTTTCCACACTGAGCTACTTATTCCCTGCCCTACTTTTTCCCATGTAGACTAGTATATATTTACTAACAGACCAATTCTGTCTTCCAATCAAATTTAAGAAGCCAAAAGTAAAATAAACTTATAGTCAGCAATTAATGTCTCAGTTCTTTATCTTATTTGGAAATTACATGGATAGTCAGTGCATATCAGTCATTCAATTTAACTTAACAAGATTCTAAAGGTGTAAGTTATCAAAGAAATTTGTTTTAGGTAAATATATCATAAAACACAATCTGTTGCCAGACATGGTGGCACACGCCTGTAATCCCAATATTTGGGAAGCTGAGAGAGGAGGACTGCAGGTTTGAGGCCAGCTTCAGGAACTTAGTGAGATCCTGTTTTAAAATAAAAAATAAAATAGGACTGGATGTAGCTTAGACGTAAAACGCCCCTGAGTTCAATCCCCATTACCCCATTACCAAAAAAAAAAAAAAAAAAAAAAAAAACCTAAAATCTATAACACATGTTAAAAAGTTCATTTGTAAACTTTTATCCCACTTAGATCATATTTAACTTACTTGTTCTTAATGATTATTCTTGAATTACTCATGAAAATTTCTGGAGACATTATTCAAAGCTAGCCATCATCTTGGGTTATTTCCCTGCTAACCATTTTTATGGTATCTAAGATGTTAGGCAGTCATCATCAAAGCAAGAATTCTAAAGCTAAACACACCTTTATTTCCCTCCCTCCCTTTCTTTCTTTCTCTCTTTCTCACAACTCAGAAAAGAGCTCTTTTCATTAGCCAACAATATTAAAGTAGTCTAAAGATTTATCTGAGTCACATAAACCAGAAAAATACTTGGGTTTATTCCTTTTTTTCTGAGATAATACCGCAGTCCTCGTTATCCACAGTATTGCTTTCTGTGCTTTCAGTTACCCTGAGGTCAACCCTGCTCCGAAAATATTAAATATAAAATTCCAGAAAAAAAAATTACAGATTTTAAATTGTGTTTTGTTTTAAGCACAATGACATCTTTTACTATCTTGCTCCATCCCATCTGAGAGGAATCATCCCTGTGTCCAGTGTATCCATGCTGTTTATGTTACCCACTTACAAGTTTCCGCTAGTAGTTTCACTGTCCCAATATTGCAGTCCTTGTATAATTCAGCACAATGGGTTCACATATTGGTGAGTGCAGAGCCAAAAAGCACAACCAGGAGATAAAAGAGTGGAGAAAGTTGTATTACAACAAATAAGGAGAGAATTGGGGTTATTTTTTGGTTCCTTGAACAAAGAAGCTATAAGGATTTTTACTGGAGAGCGTATACGTATTAATATAGGAAAGTGTATGTAGAGATGGGCGCTTTCCTGAGCATGCTCAGTTGAAGGTCATGGACTACATATTCAGAAAGGAAAGATGGTAGACATGAATGCTGCTAGGCAACATCAATTCAGTATTGTAATGGGCCAAGTATACTCAAGTCTCCTAAAAGGATGAGTCAGAGTGACTTAGCAGCCTTGGCTGGTACCTTATAAGTGTCTCCAAAGAGTTTTATTTATTTACTTATTTATATATTTTTGAGAAAGGGTCTTGCTATGTTGTCCAATCTGGTCTCAAACTCTTGGACTCAAAGAGTTTTCCAAGGGCTGGGACTATAGCTGCATAACACCACCCCCGGCTAGTTTTAGCCAAAACAAAAAGAATAACTTTGAAGGTGCATTAAGTCTTTTAAAAGGATGGCAGCTCTCTCCTTCCGTAAATGTAGGAGTTTGCCTCTAATGGTGTCTGCTTCACTTAACAGCTAACACTTGGGTTATGGAATACAAAATGTTTACTATCTGTGGTTTCAGGCTTTCACTGTGGGTCTTGGAGTATATCCCCCCTGGAAAAGGGAGTACAACTGTACTTTGTATAAGTGCTTATTTTTTAAGCCAATTTAATGGAGCTTTTTGTGAATCCTGACATCGTCATCTAAGATAGATATATGTCACGTATACATAACATAGAGACATAAATAAACATAGCAGATCTTAAAATAGTTCATTATGATTTTTCATTTGTTAGTTTGAAAATAGTTTTCTCCCTTTTAGACTATCAGTCTTTCAACCTGTTTCATTACCCTAAGCAATTGTTAGCCGGGCAGCCTTAAATTTATGTTTCCAATGACTCTAGAGTGAAACAATGTAGAAAATTTACATCTCAAAAGCACAGTTAAATTTCAACTTGTACAAACCAAGAAAGAAGGATATTTGCCCAGTGAAGACAAGATGGCCAGGAAAAGCACCTTAAGCACAGTAAGGCTTGTTAAATTTAAGCCAATGCTTTCTCCATTGTAAGTTTCTAGTGACTTAATCCTCCTTCTCTTTCTGCTACAGAGAGGGAGACATCCTTTGTAGATGTGGATGTTTTACAAAGCTTTTCCAAATAGCTAACTAAATGCCAGGAAGTTGCATTTTGGAATCCGATTTAGTTCCATGGGTGGTCTTTTCAATTTAACTTCTGGTTTTTAGCTAGATTAGATTTAGTTTAGGGCAGAGCCCATTAACAAATAGGGCACAGAAAGCATTTTCTATGCCCTGGGTTCTTAAAAGAAGCAAACCTACTTGACAAAGAACCAAATACACTTTAGTTTTTTTCATCTTAATAATTAAGTGAAAAGCTTAGCAGATTCAATTTTTCTAATCAGTCATTTAATCTTACCATTTGCCTTTTATAAGGAGTCTTTTAAAAGATGCAATAAATAGTTTGTAATATTTTTAGAAGCTTCTGAACATCAGTAGGTGTCCTTGGGTGAGATAAATTCAGGATCCTTGTGTCTTAGGCTATTTTCTGTTACTATAATAAAATATCTGAGACTAGGAATTTATAAAAAATAAACGTATTTGTCACCTGGTTCTGGAGGCTGAGATATCTAAGAGCATGGCTCTGACATCCGTCCAGCATCTAGTGAGGGTTTTGTTGAATTATAATACAGTGTAGGGCACCATGTGGCAAGTGTGCTGTCTCTGACCTCTCTACTTACCTGCCACTAATGACACCATGGGGGCCCCACCCTTATGACCTCATCTAGTCTTCATAACCTTCCAGAGTTCCACCTCCAGATACCATAAACATATAAATTTGGGGATTCAGTTTTCAACATGAACTTTGGGGTACCTTCAAACCACAGCACCCTCATTGTAAAATGTACTTCTTAAAGTTTAGTGTTGCTCATCTGGAGCATTCTATGTACTGGCTATCATACTTCTACATTTTCCTCAAGATTTTATTTTTTTTGTAAATAGCTGCAGCTCCTGAGGCCATAATTATTATAAATGAAAAATGTTATACCAGGAAGCAAAGTACTAGGATTTTTAGAAATTAAGGATCCCATTTTACACTGGGTCTTGGGTCCCTCAGAGTCTGACAATCTAAGAGGGAAACACCACAAGGTAGGATTTGGGGATGCTTTCACAGTGTGCCTTCTTGCAGACATTTTCTTGAAGCTGGTGGGTAATGGAATGACAACTAGCCCATTTCTTGATTACCTTATTGTTTCATGGGCTTCTTACTTTTCTTTTTGGTGGTGACTCATAGCTTCTAAATACTCAAATCATACCTTCCAGTCAGCTTGTGTCTTTAGCTCTGAGATTCCTTCAAATAACTTGGCCAATGCTTTCCCTCCATCTAAGAGTACAAGGAAAGGAAACAGAGGGTAGACCATAAGATCCTCCTGCCATAATTGCCATGTACTGCTAATTTTGTCTGACCCAGTCAGAAACCTGCTAGTGACTCATCAGCCACTACAAACCCCAAAAGGCCATACCCTGTGCCACAGCACAAACTAACCCCTGGTATTCACCCCAAGGTCAGGTGCTCTCTCAAAGTATAAAGTAACCCTGGATTTGAAAGCCTGAAAATCAGGGGGCTCAATGCAAAACAAGCATCCAGCCCAAAAGAAAGTCACAACCCCCAGGGATCAGTGAGGAAAACAGGGACTCCCCTCAAAAGGGGTCAATGACACCTTTCCTGTATTCCTCAAGGGATCTTGAAAGTTTCTAGAAGTTACCACAGGCCACTCACACTGTTAAAGAATTACAACAAATCCAGTTTTATAGATTTTTTTTCGGTACTGGGGATTGAACTCAGGGGCATTCTACCTCCGAGCTATACTCCTAGCCCTATTTTTTATTCTTTATCTTGAAACAGGGTCTCACTAAGTTGCGGAGTGCCTCAGTAGGTAGCTGAGGCTGGCCGCAAACCTTGATCCTCCGGTCTCAGTCTCCCAAATGCTGGGATTACAAGCGTGAGCCACCACGCCCGGCTTAGTTTTATAGATCTTAATTTGCCTTTACTTATAATTCCTCAATTGGGTAGCCTTCAAAACCAGAACAGATTCAGAGAGCTCCAGTGGACCATATGGTCCTTGGAAAGCATTTGTGGATGGAAAACAGAAATGAGACAAGAGGTAACCTGATTGGTTACAGGTAAGCACTTGCCTTGTTTGAATAGTTTAAACATTTGACCACCTGCAATTGAGTGAAGCTCATCTGATGTCCTGGCTGAGACTCAGCTTTTGATACCAAAGCTAGGCTTTTGGTTAGTTGTGTGCTAAGTTAGGTTACCTAGGGCCCAAGTTCAAGCTTCATGGCCAAATTGAATTTAACAGCCTCTGCATTTTCACATAGATAACCACAGCTTCTTAAACATTTCATTGCTTATAATTTTGATATTTATAGGCATCTACTTCTTGTAATCATATTATATATTGGCATTGTCAGATTGGGCCCTTTGCAAGTATTTATGTAGAAGAGATGAAATACTGAATAGCTCATGAATTTGAATATCTTAAAATATAGTTCTGAGAATTTTAGGATTTATTCTTTCATATTTTCTTAATTAGAAAAACATAGCTAATATAAAAAATTTTTCATGGATTAAAGATATCATTTAAAATAAATTGGAGGCTGCAAGTCTTTTGAATGTACTCCATCTCTACAGTTTCTTCTGTAAGCAGGTGGGTGCATTGAGTGCAAGGTGGTGAGAAAAATGATTGGAGCTGGGCATGGTGGCACATGTTTGTAATCCCAATACTTGGGAGGCTGAGACCGGATGATCCGGGTTCGCGGCCAGCCTCAGCTACTTAGTGAGGCTCTCTGCAACTTAGTGAGACCCTGTTTCAAAAATAAAGAATAAAAAATAGGGCTGAGGGTGTAGCTCAGAGGTAGACTGCCCCTGAGTTCAACCCCCAGGAGCTCCCCCCCCCAAAAAAAAAGATTAGAAAGGTTTTCTTCCCCTTTGGGTAGTATATCATACTAATGGGAAAATGGCTGGGCTCCTAAAATGTGGCAGGTGCACGTAAGGAAGAAAATAGAAGCACAGCACTCTAAAGGAATGAACCTGAACTCCAAGGGAGCCTTCTGTAGGAAACCAACTAACAAAAATAACCAGGCAAGTGCAAATTAAATTACCCAAGTAGTTTGAAGGGATAGTGACCGCATGCTTAATAAAATCCATCCAAAACTTAATGTAGAGAAGATAATCCAAAACCAAAATGTAACACAAGGAAATCCCAGCTTGAGACCTTCTGCTGAATGCAGCCCCTACTGCTGCAACAACGTGGTGTGTGTGGGGGGAATAAAGCAAGTGTTAAAGACTTGGTCATAAGTTGAAGCATCAAGAGATGATTGGGATTTATGTAAGTGTATTTTGTTTGTTATGCTAATTCTAAAATTTTGGGTGAATAGCCAACATTAATAAAATCTAGTTTCATGCAGGTTTTTGGCTTCTTTTGAGAAATTGGATAATCTTTCAACATTGGCTACATATTCCTACAAAGCAATATTATTTACTGGAATTGTGTGGAAGTTGCTGCTTTGAATGAGTGTCCTCTCCAGTTTGTCATTGTCTCCCCTGAGCCTGTTTCTCTAATCCATGTTACCTTCTGAGTCATTGAAAGCTTTGCAGACTGTACTATTGAATCAATTCTGATCAATGATGTCACCCTGGAGTATAAATGGGAACAAATTCTTTGGAAGACATTTTGACAATATCAGACTTGTAAAATGTACATAGCCTTTGACCTTTGTTTACAATAGAGAAAAACTGGGAATAATCTCAATGTCTATCTGTAGAATGCTAATAATATGTTGTATACCCATGGAATAGGATATTAATTAATATTTTAAAAGAATGAAATGGATCGATACATACTGATACATAAATGTTTCTAAGGTTTATTAAGTGTAATAATCAAGGCGTATAGAAATAATTAGCGTGATATACAGTATACACGGGAATATGGGCAAGGAAAATTTCTGGGGAGATGGACAAGAGACTTGTTATATTTGGAAAAAAAGTTGTAAGATGGGATGGACTTTTTCACTGCATAGCTTTTTCCCCCTTTTTCTCTAAATCATATCTGTACTATTTTTTGTATTATAGAAAAAATATGTATATATTTTTTAAAAGCTAGGATTTTTAATCCAGAAAAGTGTTAGTAGTAGGTCCTACTGAATCTATAAAATGTCATAGAAGTAATGATAAGTAATATTTTTGTAATCACGAAGCCTTTAATTTTGTAAGTTTAATCAGTTAATTAAATTAATGTGGTTCATTTAAAATAACTCTCCTAATTAAAGTCTTTTGTAAACAGTCAAAAAAGGAATTGCTCCCTTGTCCGCAGACTTCTATTTTTACATTGCTTGATAATTAGCACTGTTTTAACAAGCTTTCTAAAAATCTACCAATTGGAGACTTATTTGAAATGACATTTTTTTCTCCTAATTTTTCTTTTCTTAAAAAACAAAATGGTACTTATTTGATAAGGAAAACCTGGGAAGTATAGATTAGTGTAATAAATGGGAAAAAGCAATAAATTATAATTCTGCTACCCAACAATTATATTTCCTTCTAACCTTTCTTGATATATTTTGATTTTGACTTATTTATTTTATTTTATTTTTGCAGTGCTGGGAATCTAACTAACCCAGAGCTTCCCTCAATGTATTTTTTACATTGTTGAGCTCATAGAGAGCATAGCATTTTAGTATATTGTTTATACCAAACAACACACTAAACACCTCTCATGCCATTAGAAAATAAATGTATCAAGCCATTAAAATTACTTGTAAACATATGGAGTGACACACTGTTCTGTTTTAGGATGTATCATTAATTTGTCTGACCTGGTCTCTAAGATGAACATTTAGATTTCTAATACTTTTGCTTTTATAAATACTAGGTAGTCACTTTAAAAACTGCTTATAGTTCAGGAGTGGTAACATTATCTGGGCTATTTGTTGAAATGGCCAGTTGCTTCTTGGTTATGCACTTGCAGGCTTAAGAAAGGACCTTGGGAACATAGAGGCCTTTGGTAGGTGTCCCAGTTTGGGCTGGACGCCCTATTAATGCATAAATAGGCTAGAAAGGGAGGCAGAAGGGTGTGACAAAAGGGAATTATTTCTATAATTGCTAATTTACAGTCTTCCCAAGAACAGGAGAGGAAACTCATCTTCTATATGATACAAACCCTATTTGTCAGGCCCAAAATTTGAGCATTTGCAATCATATTGTATAGTTCAGCTATGCCAAGGGTCTTTATGCTCTCATAAGATAAACTGGAAACCTAGCCTCTGTTTATATTGTTTCCAATAATCAGAGTGCAATCTTTTGTCACCTAGTGTATTATGTCTATCAGTAGGTATTTAGTCAATATAAAAAATTTGGTTATTTTCAGTACAGTTGAAAGCATATTAACTTGTTTTAGTAGTCAAGATTTTTTCCCTCCATAAAATATGCTCCTTGGTCTCTCTGTACTTCCACAGCTGTTAGGCCACATAATTCTTTGTTAAATCTAATAATAGTAATAGAAGTCCCAGTTTTATGGTTTGGTTTAAGCTATTTTAATGTGAGCATATTTCTGTTAGAATGTCGTTGTAAATTTCTTAGTTTCTGGGTTATGGTTACCTGCCTGCTGGTCTGGTGCAAATTGGTGCAATTTAATTTAAAATCATTGTCTTCATTGTTACAGATGAGAAAGTTGGAGACCAGACAAATAGTGACTTGTTCACAGTGTCAGGACTACTTGTTCACTAAACTGAATTTGAGACTTCGATTTTCTGATTCTTAGTCTACTCAATTTTCTATCACATCCTGCTGTCTTTTTGTGTCATGACTGCATTATAAAAAGATGTATACAAAAACACCTGCAGCCTATTAACAGTCATGTACGACAACCCTGTTGAGAAACTATAACTTAATAAGCTGATAGTTAAGAGTGATTAATAGGACTATATTTCTTTTTTCCCACTGTGCCACAACAAGCTGGGGTGAGTATTTTATCATCTCAAAATGAGAAAGAACAGATGTATTGTCAGATCATAGATCATGGGTAGTCATTAACTTTTATTATCTTTATAAAAATGTTCAATTTCAAGCATACTTGGTGCTTCGAAATATGTTGTGCATCTAATGTTGCAAAACCATTAAAACTATAACTGAGAATCTAATGACTGTGCATGTATACTTGTGTAAGAGAATGAAATCTTGTTGATTGAAATGGAGGGAAAGTGGTCCTAGGTGGATGCTTGATACACAGTTACTTTTCAAATCAGTACCACAACTTCCATTTAATGCCTCCTCTTTTCTCAACACTGGTTTAGGGACTGTAGCCAAAACACTAAACTCAAAGGAAATAATGTTCAGTTGGACAGATGAAAGGCATATTTTAAACAGGGTTTAAAACTGTGCAGTATGGCTATGATTACGTGTAAGACCCGGCTATGGAAATGTGTTAGTCTTTAATGTAAACTCATTGTCCAAGGCAACTTCAAATATCCAGCCTGACCAAATTTTTAAATTGTTTTTTAGATTTGGAGACAAATAAATTGATCAGCTTGTTGGTTGAGCATATAGCTGGAGAGGGTAAAAACAGTAAATTTATAGTAAGATAAAGCTAATATATGGCAGTTGTTAAGTTCTCGATTTTCTTTTTTTTTATTATTCGTGTGTTGTAAGCATACATCTTTGTTAGGTACAAATTAATAACGACATATGTGCCCACATTTCCCATTTGACCCCTTCCCTAGATTCCCACCCCACTCCCTCGCCCTCCCTCCATCTGCTTTCTCAGTTCTAGGTTCTCTTTATTCCTTGAGAATTCTGATCTGGTGTTTTTCACCAATTGGAGATTGCTGTGTGTTCATAAGGCAGCCAGAATTGAAGATGGCTCTGTGTTCTTCTCAGCAGAGTAGCAATATCTGATTTCTTTTTGAAAGGAAGTTACTGTAGGACTAAGGAGGAGTGCTTACATAATATTTGTACAGTATTCCTTTATATAATAGTTCCCTTTTCCTAGTATCTACTACTAGCGAAAAATTAATTGGTATTCTCATTCAAATTCCAAACTTCTCTATAGAGTGGCTTTTACTTTGTTAGGACTCTCAACCTTAACTATGTCCAGAGAGGAACTCTCCTTTCCCCATCATCACTTGCTATCTGTCACCCCTCCTGATCTTTCCTGGAAATCTTGGCAAATAGGCAGTACCAAATTTCTCTGGCCAGAAACTGAAGATATCCCATTTTCTTTTCTGATACATCTAGCTTACCACCAACACTTTTTGAATTTACCTGTCCAATATATATTTTAAATGAGTCAGGTTCTTTTGCTCTTGTCTAAGCTGCCACTATCAGTTCCTCAGACTACAATAATTTAACACAAAAGAGGGCAGTAGAGCATCATACCTAGGAGTGCAGATGTGGTAGCTAGACTGCCTGCATTTCAACTCCAGCTTTTACACTATACAGTGTGGTCAGGAGCCCAGTACAGCCGGGGGAGAGAGCTGAGCTGTCAGGTGTTGGAGTAGTCAGTTAAAGTGAAGCTAAACTGGGCATGGTGGTGCACACCTGTAATCCCAGTAATTGGGAGGCTGAGAAGGAGGATTGCAGGTTCTAGGTCAGCTTCATTAACTTAGTGAGGTTTTTAGCAACTTAGTGAGACCCTGCTTCAAAATAAAATAGGGCTGGGCATGTAGTTCAGAGGTAAAAAGTGCCCCTGGGTTCAATCACCAGTACCACAACAAAACAAAACAAAAACCTAGAAACTAAAAGTAAAATTGTTAAGCCTTTAGTCACTTGATATGATGGTATAAAGCATGAGGCTAAAACTGGTGAAGGTACCAGCTTCCCTTTCCATTTTTCCTGTGGAGCTGTGTCCAAGTTGGGGGTCAGGTAGTATTAGCACAGGTATGGGAGTCATGTCATTGTTGAGAGAGTACCCACTAGGAGTGGACCAAAGAAGAAAAAAGTATTTTCAAGGTTTCTCCTTTGTATCTCCCATAAGAAGGCCTTGCCAGAGGCAACTGAAGACCTCTACACAAGGCCTCAGACCTTCAAATGAAGGTGCCTGGGTTTGGAATGCGCTTGTATAAGAGCACCGCTGGCCAGGAATTCTGAGTGGTGACTGCAGCTCCCTTTTAAGACTGCAGTGCTTTTGCTCTGCACCAAGCCCAGGGGTAGGGAGGGCACTCTTTCCCATGAGGACTCCTAGGTAAGGTTTTTGTAACTGTCTGTGATCAAGCCTGAAAAATCACACCTAGGTGCTTTGTTTGTTTGTGGTACTGAAGATTGAACTCGGGAATTCTACCTCTGAGCTACATCCTCAGCCCTTTTTACTTTTTATTTTGAAACAGGGTCTTGCTAAATTGCTGAGACCGGTTTCCAACCTGCGATCCTCCTCTCTTAGTCTCCCAAGTACTGGGATTACAGGTGTGCTCCATCATGCCCGACTCACACATAGACTTTTTAACCAGGAATCAATCTCTTCAACTCTGCATGATATTGGACAAGCTTCTTAACTTCTCTATGCCACAATTTACAATGTAGATGTAAAATGAGAATTATACATTGTAGGACTTTCCTATTGCTGCTATAATAAGTTATAACAGATTTAGTGCCTTATAACACATATTATTTTGACAGTTCTGGAGGTCAGAAATGGATATCACTGGGCTTAAACGACAGTGTCAACAGGGCTCTATTCCTTTTAGGAGAGAGAAAGTTTTTTTTGCTTTTTTAGCAAGACAAAGATACTACACTGTTAACAGTTTGATATAACATTGAAGATTTGGCTGATGCCGTGACACAAGGAAAAGAACTAAGATTATCAGGATTGGGAAGGAAGAGATAAAAATTGAAATTATTTTTAAATGTTATGATTTTTATCTATATGAGAAATAAGCAGAGTAAGACTTTTATAAGTGATTGTGATAAGAATGATAGCATTCATCTTTATCAGCAATAATGAACTAGAAAATGTAATTAGAAATTAGATGCTACTTATAGTAGTTACTAAAGCTATAAGCTATCTATGCAGTAGCCTTTCAAAGAATGCAAAAAGCCTGGGCGTGGTGGCGCACGCTTGTAATCCCAGCATTCGGGAGGCTGAGACCGGAGGATCCGGGTTCGCGGCCAGCCTCAGCTACCTAATGAGGCACTCCGCAACTTAGTGAGACTCGGTTTCAAAATAAAGAATAAAAAATGGGGCTGGGGGTATAGCTCGGAGGTAGAATGCCCCTGAGTTCAATCCCCAGTACCGCCAA
>PVLC010035873.1:0-16183 GCA_004027655.1 Graphiurus murinus | reverse complement strand
ATACAAATGACAAATGTATGAAAAAAATTTTAACATAATTAGAAATGAGAGAGATGCAATTCAAAACTACCCTGATATTTCACCTAACCCCAATTAAAAACAAACAATAACAAATTCTGGTGAGGATGTGGAGAAGTAGGAACTCTGATACACTGTTGGTGTGATTGTAAATTAGTGCAACCACTTTAGAAAACAGTGTGATGGGTCCTCAGAAGAATGGGAATGAACTTACCATATGACCCAATCCTGGGTATCTATCCAAAAGAATTTAAATCAAGCTACCATACTCATACATGCATATCTATGTTTATAGCTGCACAATTCACAACTGCCAAATTATGGAACCAGCCAAGATGCCCATCAACAAATGAGTGGATTACAAAACAATGTGATATATACACAATGGAAAACTGTAAAGAAGAACAAAATTATGTCATTTGCGAGGAAATGAATGGAACTGAAGAATACTATGTTAAGTGAGGTTAGTCAGTCACAAAAAGTGAAAAGTTGGATCTTTCCCCTTCTATGTGGAAGCTAGGTAGAAATTGTGACATAGGAGGGACTTGAGACAAAGGAGTGGAGAAGGGGACCTAACTGAGGGAGATGGGAGAGGTGGAAAATACATGAAGAGGAAATCACCTCAATGGACATGATGTACATGCACAAACTTATCAAGGCCAATCACTGTGCTGAGCATGAGGAGAGGAGAGGGAGAAAATGAGATGGGAACTGGGTGAAGGCTGAATGAGGGGAGGTATTCTGTGCATGTATGCCTCTATCAACGTGAATTCCAACAAGATGTATGATTACAATGCACCAATAAAATAAAATAAAATAAAATGCAAACATTTCAGAGCTTCAAGTTTCTTATTTATAAAACAAGATTAGGTAATTTTTAATATGCTACATATTAAAATTCTGACAACTAAAAAAACTAGTGTGCAAAATGCCTTTTAAAAAGGGCTTCATAGACATTAAATTATCTGTTTCGTGTAAAATTGTTCATTTGTGCAATATCATGCACATCTGTTTTGTAAGAACAAAATACATCCTATCTGAAAGCTTCATTGGAAACAATGCCAAATATCACTTATATCACTTGCTGAATTTTTGTTTATTTTCTTTCTAAATAATGTCAAAACCAACAACCATAATTTACATTATTTTTCTCACAACTGGAAATTGCACCAGTGATAAACATTACTACAAGATATACAAAGTAGCATAAAAAATTCTCACTTAATTTATGGTTTGGGTCATCCAATCAGTTCTGGTCAACCTTAACAGAACACTTAGCACATTAATACCACAGAGTTTTGCCTTTGTTTTCATTTTTAATAAACCCATAGCCTATATTTTTCTTGCCATTTCTGCTTCTTTTGCATGTATAATTCATTTCAGTAAATTCAAATGTTGTTGATGTGCCTTTATATGTAGGGTTGTGTTTTAGCCATGGAAAAAGTAAAAAAAAAAAAAAAAGATTGACTAAAAAGTAAAGTTTAACAATGATTAAATTGAGAATAACAAAAAAGACAAAATATTAAATAAAATGCTGGCTAACAAAAACTAGCCTTTGAATAGGCCGAATTAAAAAAAAACCTATAAAAGTTAAAACAATAATGAGATACCACTATACAACCATTAGAATATGTACAATATTTAAATCAACAATACTGCTGATGATGTTGAAAATGAAGATCAAAAGGAAATTTTACTAATTGTTGGAATGCAACTTGGTATAGTCACTTTAAAATAGAACTTGACAGTCTCTTACAGAGCTAAACATAGCCTTATGGCATAACACAACAACTGTGCTCCTAGAAATTCATTCAATTTATTTGAAGAGTGATGTCTACACAAAAACAGATATTTGGCAGCAATAAATATAATCACCAGCAACTGGAAGCAACCAAATATCCCTCAAAGGCTGAGTAAATAAACAAAACATATTACATCCATGCAATAGGATAGTACTCAGCAAAAAATAGAAATTAATTACCAAAGACATGAAAATACATTGATGAATCTTAATTGTATATTATTTAATGAAAAAAGCCAGTCCCAAAGGGTTATATATTGTGTTATTCCAATTACATGCTATACTGCAAAAAAAAAAAAAAATCCATTTGAGAACTTAAAAGACTGTTGATTGCCAGAAGTTGGAGGATAAGGCAGGGAGTTGTTTAAGTGAAATATAGAGGATTCTTTTTTTACATTGACAAAGTTACTCTATATTACAGAGTACTTGTTGTTATACAATGCTATGAATTTTCTGAAACTTATAGAGCTATTATAGCATTGAATGAACTTTAATACATAAATTTTCAAAAAACATTTAGATTAGTAGGTCTCAGTATAAAGTGTACACTATGACAAATGATCTAATAGTATTAGAAATGTATGAAACATCCCCAGTGAAGAAGGTGGGGGGAAATGGTGATGATCTAACTAACTTTGGAAATTGCTGGGACCTGTAAAACAAAAAGCAAAAGGAAATATAGATAGGTGTTAGCAGAAAAAGTTGCTTTCCAACAGGAGAATGGTTAATAATTTTGAGATTGCCATACTTATACACTGGGGAAAAAAAAAAAAAACAATTAATAAAGGGATGGCAGGTGGTGGGATCCATGTTTCGTGCTGTTGGTGTAGGAGATTCCAGACAAGCAAAGGAGAGAGTCTAAAATCATACATATGGTGATAAATTGAAGTTGGAGACAACAGTATGAATTCATGTTTATTTTACTATAAACACAGATGGCTCTATATAAAATATTTATAGATATGTGTCTATGCAAAGGTTATCATACACACATATATCTGCTTGTTCTTCAGCTGAGAAGGCCTATAAATAATAACACTGCTAGAAACAAGCATACTTAGTGCCCAGATACTGGTTTCTGATACTATTATCCAACAAAAGGAACTAGGACTCCTTGGAAAAGTGGCTGATTCCAGAACAGGGGCAGAAAATATAAAATATCAGCCTGGAGCTTCTTTTAGTGCCTTAATATAAGGAAGTGCTTATAAAACAAAAACTGTCATTGATTAAATTATGTCAAAAGGACAAAAGAAATACCTGCAAGAGTTCCCAATGGCCAACACTACAAAAATTAGTGCAATAAAATAAGTAAAGCAGAATTAATATTGACTCATAACCCAATGCATAAAATAAATACCCATGAGTCCAGTACTGATATAAATAAATGATACAGAAGGCAAATAAGCAAATAAATGGAGAATAGGCAAATATTCTGTGAAGAATCCCAAATTATTTATATAGATAAATATACATGAATATTTATGTATAGCTCATCATTTCTTAAGTGGGGGCTATGAATAGTAACTTTCTCCCAAAGAATGCAGTATGAAAAAGGAGGGAAAGGATAACATTATTGTGAAGAACCTTGACAAGCATGATATCAAACAGGTGACCAAAAAGAATATCAACAATGTCAAGTAATGTTAATAATATGCAGCCTTGATATGATAGAATGAAAAAGATACTTTCTCTTTGTGGTCTTCCTGACAAAAGCACATTAGACAAATGACAATGAGGAAAACCATTAGACAAATGACAATGGGAAAACATTCTACAGAATATCTTAGGTCTACTCAGAATTTGCAATGTCACCAAAATCAAGGAGAATCTGACACACCACCTCAACCCAAAGAAATCTAAGGTATTCTGGATGAAATCCTGGAATAGAAAAATAACATTAGTGAGAAACTAAGGAAATTTGAATAAAGAATGGACTTATTTAATAATACTACACTATCATTAGCTCATAAATTATGATAAAGGTATCTTACTAGTGTAAGATACTAATAATAGAAGGAATCCTATTATGTGGGAAAATTACTGTAGAGTACATAGTTATGAAATAGCTATTCTATTTTTGAAATTTTCATATAATTCTTTTTTTGTGTGTGGTACTGGGGGTTAAACCCAGGGGCATTCTACCTCTGAGCTACACCCCCAGTCCTATTTTTTTATTCTTTATTTTGAAACAGGGTCTCACTAAGTTGCGGAGAGCCTAACTAAGTAGCTGAGGCTGGCCACGAACCTGGATCCTCCCTTCTCAGCCTCCCAAGTACTGGGATTACAAGTGTGTGCCACCATGCTCGGCGAAATTTTCATATAATTCTAAAACAGTTCTAAAATAAATTTTAGTTAAAATTTTAAAGTTCTATTGGCAAGTTATTAATTATTAAGCATATGTCTATCGAGTCACTTTGCAGAACCACATCACTTCATGCTGAAGAAAAATCTAGTCATTGAAGCTATTCAGGACGAAGTGTCATCCTGCCTACATAATCAATCAGGTAAATATAAACACATTTAAATCTATGAATACCAGAAATATCATTGTAATCTTCTAGATAACTGAAAATGACGTAGCAAGACACTAAAATAAGTGCTTAATTGAATAATTTACTGTGCAGTATTATCCATTTCTCTTTAACATTGGACTTGGGAGTATGAAGGAATGTTTAGATTGCAAATTCTTAAGAATTAATGATCTGAATCTTTTAGACCTAAACAAACAAAAAACCTGATCTATTCGAAATCCAAGACAATTACAATGCCTTCAGTTTCAATGTTGTGACGTCTTGAATTTTTTTAATTGTATTTTTGCAGTTTTAGAAACATGAGTGTTCTACCAATAGGAAATGGTAGACAACATAGCCAATAATTTTACTCATTATTTAGGGTTTTAAATTTTGACAAAGTTGCCAATATGTAGGTTACATAAATCTAAGTATTCAATACACATCATGAGAAGTATAGTAATAACATTTTATTATATATTGGGAATTTGCTAAGAAAGTAAATTTTAGGTACTCTTACCACCAAAAAAAGTATAACTATGTAAAATGATATATATGCTGATTTGTTTGACAAACATTTCAGTATGTTTAATTATATCAAGATACCTTAAGTAGTATATGTAATAAAATTACAAATGGGAATCTTGACCTTAAATATGTCTCTGGGCCTCTTGCTTAATTCTACCTTAAATAATGGTGACCTATTTAAAGTGTGCACTAATAATTTCCGTATTTTTATTTCATATCATGACTCATTTTTAACTGGCTCTACTAGAGAAAGCTAATAACTAACCTACCAATATCTGTTAATGAGAATAATATATTGGTTTTCTCTTTAAAAAGTGTATTGTGTGAGTGTGTGTGTGTGTGTATGTGTGTGTGTGTGTGTGTGTGTGTGTGTGTGTGTGTGTGTAGTCCTAGGAATTGAACCCAGGGGTATTCTACCTCTGAGCTACATTCCCAGCCCTATTTTTATTTTCTAAATTTTGAAACAGGGTCTCACTAAGTTGCAGTGGTCCTTGCTGAATTACTAAGCCTGACTGTGAAGCTGTGATTCTCTTGTCTCACCCTTATAAATATTGGGATGACAGGCTTGTGCCACCATGTCTAGCTAAGTGTATTTGTTTTTATTAGCATTTTACATTATCTAGGTATCAGCTTAGAATTTAAGGTGTTAAAACACTGAAATCATTTTGTTTTTGAAGTTTTATGTCATATGCATTATAAATCTAAGAATGTTTTCTTCATGAAATTATTAGGCTGTAAATCTTATCCCCATAATTATATTATATCTTGCTCTAGTACTTTCCTAAGGAATCCTTGCCACCTGGTTCTTCTATTTCTGTCTCTATACAAGAAATTCATAAAATTTAAGACCCAGCTCTATTCCTTCATTCTAAGAAGAACAAAATACACAAAGTCTTTGTGAATTTAATAAATTTTTCAAAAACATGGATGTGGTGAAAAAGTTTACAAACTGCAAATATAAAACTGAAAATGTGTTTTTCCCTCTCACTCTTTACAGGGCCTGGCTAAGACTCTTCCAAATCTTTCTGCTGTGCTTCCCTTTGGCTCTGGAATCCCCCTGAATGTGGACAAATGCAGACATGCCTAGGATGAATGCTCTGCTTCATAGATATCTCTCTGTGAGACTCTGCATTCTGAAATTTGGACCTTCCTAAGTCATTCTCACAATGGAGCCAAGTTCTCTTCTACTGTAAAATAAGGATGACCTTTACTCCAACTTCCAGTCAGATATTACTTATTTCTCTCAGCATTCTGTTTCTATTTAGCGGAGTTCTAAGAATGTCCAGATTTTCCCTATATTATCCTTAGTCTTCTTCTTAGCATTCAATAGGGTCAATTTTAATATTTCATTAATTTCAAAATTGTTCTAGCCTCTACTCATTATTCAGCTTCAAAGTCACTTCCACATCTTCAAGTGTTTGTTATTAGTAGCAGTTTCACCAGTCATAGTCCTTTTTGTTGTTGTTATTATTGTTATTGCTAATATCATAATAACAAAGTCTTGGTAAGTTATAAAGAAAATAGGTTTATTTGGGCTCATAGTTTCAGTCAAAGGAACCACATGTGGACTACTTCCTGGTATATTCCCAAGTTATAAAAAAAAAAAAAAGAGGTTTATTTAGGCTCATAGTTTTAGTCAAAGGGACCACATTTGGATTTCTCCCTCATATATTCCCAAGGTGTTGTAGGTCATAAAATGAGGAGAAACAGGAAGTGTTTGACAGACCTGGCTAACCTGGCTTTTATAGCAGAGTCATTCTTGAAATAACCCATTAATTCATTAACCACATGAATGGGCTGAATGGGTTAATCCATTCACTAGGATAGTGCGCTAATCACCTCTTAAAGTTTCCACCTCCTTCTACCTCTTAATATCTCATAATAGTGTTGAAATTTCAACATTAGTTTTAGAGGGGACCACCAATTTTCTAATTATGGTAATATAGAGCTTTTATATTATTGAAATTTCTAATGCACTTTCATACATTTAAAATGTTCTATCTAAATCTGATTTACTTCTCACACACTTTATTATTCATGTTGGAAACAAGTAAGACTTTTAAAATATAATTTTAAATAAACCAGGCACAGAAAGTGAAGGTTCATATATTTTTTTCTCATATGCAGAAGCTAGGGAGTAAGTGGGATAGGAAACTTTAGATAATGGAGGAGAAACTCCAGTGGAGCAAGGGAGGTAGTCTTGGAAGGGTGGAGTATGGAGAGGGAAAATTGATAAAGGAAACACTTACATTGGCATTACGTATATATGTGAGAATACCAATGTCAATCTCAATATCCTGTATGGGGAAGGTGGGTTTGGGGAGGGAGCTGGGGAAAACCTCACAAAATGCTTTGTGTATATATGTCACTATCATTGTGAACCACCTTAAGATGTGAGACTATAATGCACCAATAAGAGTGCAATCATAAAAGTGCACCAATAAAATATAAAATAAATAAAATATGATGATTACAAAAAATAAAATAAATAAGTCCTACCTCCCCACCCCACCCCCACACACATACACATTAAGATATAAACCATTGGGGGAGAGGTCTCTATTTGCTTTTTAATTAGATTCTAACCAACCATTACAGGAAAGTGACTACTTAAGCCAAAATATCATGCAACAAAACCAATGATTCTTGATTATTCTATCCTGTTATTTGTCTAACTCACTGTGTAATTTACTATAATCCATATGTGATATTCTGATTATGAAATAGTACTTCCTTGTATTTTTTAGTGAACCACTTAACTACTACATTTATAATCAGGCCTCATAACCTCAGGAAAACCTTACCTTCTACTCCTGATCAGATCAAATCCTCCTGTTCAAGTAATTATGTACAATGAAGCTCTTCTGAAGATTTATTACAGCTGCAATTTTATACTTATGCATATGTTATTGGATTAAAGAGATCTGAGATGATGCCCGTTTTTGCTCAGCTATGGTGACTGGCTCAGAGATGCTACTTCTGTATTTTGGTTTTGGTTGAATGACTTAAATTCTCCTTTCACCTGCCCTCTAATAGCCAGGATACAATGGCAGCAATTTGACTATTATCAAAGACATATTTAAGATGCTTAGTTGTGTTAGAATTTTTTTTTAAATATATTGTGCATCCAAAAGACTAGCTCAGGAACATGGAGACTTCAAACCAAGAATGTAAAGAAGCCCTGGACACAGCAGATATGGTACAGTTTATAAAGCATAAATGGGGAAGTGCATTGATCTTCACTATGACTGCTTATTAATTTACATTCCTTTCAGGAAAGTAGAGCTGTTTAAGCTGACTTGTCTATACCTAATTGGTCTAATTTTGCTGAATCATGCTGACAAAGATAAAAATTTTGCATGTTATCTTTGTGATTAGATCTTGAGTTTCTGATACATTCAGATAATTTAAGTTTGGGCTCCATGGCTACGTGAGTGGTTGGCCTTGAGGTATCTAAACTGTAGATTGATTAATTACTAACAATTAACTAATTAATTATTAACAATTGGGAGCAAGAAAACTGATTCTGTCTGAAAAACCAAGAAAGGTAGCTGTAAACAGCAAATAGAATAGCCAATTTCTTGTCTTAGAAATGCATGGAATGCTAGTTGGCCCTGCTAACACTACTCACACAGCACCATGGGACTCTCAATGCCACTAACCACTGACTGAAAAATCTCCAACTATTACTGCTCTGATCATCCCTGAAGGGAAATTATGACTAGGAGAATCTATCTACAGTCCAGAGAGCAGAAGGAAGGAATACACAGCTAGTGTGAGGTGGGGTCTTCCTTTCTGCCAAGACACACACAGGGGTCTTCTCTTGAAGAGTGAAGATGTCTGCAGCTAAGCAAAAAGAGATCAACAAAAGTCTATAAAAGTTTATTTCTGTTTCCTCAAACTTCCCAAATTCCCAACATATTTACCACTATGTGAGAACAATTTTATTGTTATTTAATTGTTTTATTTGCTGGCATATTGCCAGAATATAAAGCAATACTTGAAAATATATGCATTCAATAAATATGTTACCTGAATACAACTCAGTAATTTTTATTTTTTTGTGGTGTTGGGAATTGAACCCAGGGGACTCTACCTCTGAGCTATAACCCCAGCACTATTTTATTTTTAGTTTTTATTTGGAAACAGGGTCTCACTAAGTTGCTGAGAGCTTTGCTAAATTGCTGAGTTTGGCTTTGAACCTGCGATCTTTCTGTCTCAGCATCACTATTCCCAACTCAGTAAAAATTTTAAAGTGACTAACTTTATACCTGTGTTTATTATATGTAAAACATCATTGTAAAGGCTTTAAATGTATTATTTCTCACCACAGTTCTGTGAAGTAGGTCTGATCAGTATCCTCATCTTGAAGCTTATATAACCTCGGTAGAGGGAAAAAACAGTAACTCTTCCAATGCCATGCTATAGTGAGAAACTGAGGCTAATTTTGAATTCAGATACAGGACTGAAATGTGTATACAATTTTTATGGCAGGTGGCATAAAATAGTGACTCTGAAATTTGTTGTCCTATTATGAAAACTTCTAATTAAAATGGGTTGGCTAATTAATTAGAAAGCCTAATATAGCATTTTGAAACAAATACATTAATGTTTCTAAAATTCAGCCCTAGTAAAAAAATTGTGAACAACTCAACATTCCCTAGTAATATCTTAAAGTATCAGTCTGGCCTTGCAGGACAACATGATCTCATACTAGTTTTCTGGTGCCTGGTATAGTGTATCCCATCTGCAGTAAATTCTACTGTCATAGTTAGTTATTATTACTCTCATTGTCCACTCCACCTTCATATGTGCCCTTTTTCTGAGTTATCCTTTAAACATATATATTTATGGAAAATCTTGGGAAATTTGATTGTCATATATTGTGTTTTGAGAACAGAGCAGCAGCAAAGACATTCTACAGGGTCCTAGAAAGCCTGTTTTAGGAGTGTGGGTCTCACCCCACCTGGTGACTGCTCTTCCTGTTCACAAATGACTACGTGTTCTGTTCACATATTGCATGCATGTCATTTTTTACCAGAGTGCTATGGAATGAGAAAACCCAGTGTTGGCTGAAACACAGAAACAGTGCTCACAGAAGGGTAATTCCTATAAGCTTAGTGTCAGACATTCCTTATGTGCAAATAAAAACACACAGTTTAATCTGAGATACACAGGTAGACATATATAATCTAGGGCCACTTTAAGGAGGCTCTCTATCACATATTCCCGCCCCTAATCACTAGTTGTTGAAACTTTGTTTTTTGATCAATTAATTTTCAAAGAGATTTGGTAGGACTCAGGAAAGGCAACACAAGTACCATGAGAAGACACAGCTCAAAGTGTAAATTCACCATCAACATGTCATGTGGGTATGCTAGCCAGTCAGCAGTTGAAGGCTTGTGATTGTCTGTAGGCACAAGAACCAACTAGCTAGCCAAAGAGAGACAAGAGAGACCCCATGATAGGAGTTATCACCCAGATGTCCCACATGCAGTAGCAGCTGATAGAGTCCACTCATCTCTGTAGGTGGTAGCACCATGCATTTTCTCTCCTAGTTCCTCTTTTCCATGTTATCTGCCTATCAAAATGCAGGTTTCAGTCAGCATTTTATAAAACTTTCACTGAACCTTATCGCTGACTAATTTCCATTCTGCTGAAGTAGCACATTTTGTAGCACTAATCCAGCAGCAATGATGTACTGTATCAATGTAGTTATATGTTCTGACTATGCTGGAAGTTCTTAAATTGAAAGGGGAAACATATTTTATAAAATGGCATTATCATTTTGGTGCATACCCTCCTCCTAAGTGCATCTCAATAACATTTGTTAAATTAAAATAATAACCATTTTATAGACTGGATTAGAAAGTATTTTTGTTAATAATGAAGGGTAACACCATGTAAACTCTATTTAAAATGTTGACATTGATATATTAGAAATAAAGATAATAAAGTTTTATTATTTCTCAAAATTTTGTAATAGTTTCTGGACTCTTTGAAAAAAAGAGAGAGAAAAAATGGAACATTTTTAAAAACCCTGTTTTGTGAACTATGGAAAAGTCAACCTTTGTAAAGGTGCCATAATTTTGACATAGGCAATTTTTTATTTTTACCTTTCTGCCTCTAGTGATGACAAAAACCACACTCTATTTTTCAGAGAAGCAAGGTTCCGAAACTTAATTCTTGGAAAAAGTCAGTAGGTTCAGTTCTGTTCTCAGCTCTGTTGCTCCAAGGGAGACTAAACTGGGGTGATAAACTGATCTGGCTGGGCCTCACTTCAGCCCCTGGAGCAAAGACAGTGAGTGGTAGTTGTCTTTTAAATTTGCATTAAAGATGTATGACTTAGTGAAAAGATCTAGGAAAGACTTTGAGTTGCTAGGAGAATGATTATTTATACATATTAGCTTCTGTTATTATGTCTGAGCCTGACTTCAAACTGGTGATGCTCAACTTTTTGGTTTTACATCATATGATGATAATGAATTCAGACAGCACCCTCGAGATGATCTTCTATGCATGAGCATTGTAAAATCTCACTCTAACTTAAAAAAAATTGATATATATATATATTTTTTTTCATCACATATAGTTACAATTATTTTATTATACAATATTGAATTTCTATGAACAATTAAGGGATTAAATATGCTAAATCTTGGCCCTGCCCTGCAGCTTTGCCCAGTCCCCTCCTTGGGAGATACATGTGCTTTAGATACAAATAGTTTTGTCATTTCTTTGCAAAACAAGACAAGTGAATACTCATGAGACCTGGGTATTTTGTCACTTGATCATGTAGATCAGAGTAGACTGAGAAAAACGCTGAAAACTTAAAACCTATGATTATAATAAAACTGCCTCCACAAAACCTATAGCCTAGCAGATTGTGATGCTTAACAACAAAGACATAAAGCAGCTTTTGTAAAAAACAGGTTATAGCTCACCTCAGCACCTTCAGATTCACTCAAATTCACTTGTATAGAGAATCTGCATTTAACTAACCTATTAAAAATAACAGCATCCCAATCTATCGCCTCCCACGCTGGACCCCCGCCCGGAAGGACCAAAGGAGACGACAATCACGTGTTGCTGGTTCAAGCTTCTTTTATTGTGGGCTGTTTTTTCCTTCCTTCTCTCCTCTTTCCTCCTCCTTTCAGGGATGGAGGATGCTACTTATCAACCCAAGCAGTAAAACGTGGGGCAAGAAGACTTAGAGTAGGCTTAGAGCAAATCAGGGTTTGAGCCATGAGGTGCCTGCACGCAGACCTAAAGCTCTCGCCTGGGAGCATTCTCGGCCACGAGCTCTGACGTGCTGGTGCATGCGCTCTGACGTGGCACAGCCCTCCTCTAGGATGTTACCACCTGATAGTTATTTGGCAGTCAGCTACTCCTGGCACTCTGCCAGGCACCATCTTGGGGCGAGGTCTCTCCCGGCCCGCCGGGCTAAGACCCCAACACCAATCATCTCTTTCTCACCATATCTGATTTACATCATTTCATTTTTTTTTTCCTAGCCATGACTACACTTAACATTGTGGTTTTTATGAGTGTGTCTGTTTGTGTGTGTGTGTATGTGTGTGTGTGTGTGTGTGTGTGTGTGTGTGTGTGTGTTGTATATGTTTTCTCCTCTAAACTGTAGGATTACTTAAAGGAAAGATTGCAACTCTTATTCTCTTTACTACTTTACTACTCTTATTCTCTACTACTTTGCAACTCTTATTCTCTTTACTACTTCTCCCCAGTGCCCATAGAGCACACAGGAGATGCTTAATGAATATTTATAGAATGGATGACTAGTTTATTAAATTACCCAAATCACACCTTAAAATATATGTGAAATATAAAGCATGTGTATGATCAGTGGTCAATTGTTTTCAATATGAATCATAGGAAATATTTTTTTCATTTTTATATTCTAAAATAATTGATTAGTCAATATAATAATTTTGTAAGAGTGACTATTACAGAAGAGATATTTTAAGCTGGGCATGGTAGTGCACACCTGTAATCCCAGAACTTGGCATGCTGAGACAGGAGAATCAAAGGATTGAGGACAGTCTCAGCAAGCAGGGAGACTCTAAGTAACCTAGCAAGACTCTGTTTCACAATAAAAATAAAATAGGACTGGGAATCTATCTCTGCAGTAGAATGCCCTTGAGTTCAATCCCCAGTAAAACACACACATACACACACACACACACACACACACACACACACAATTTTAAAACTCACACACAAATCATAGGCCAGCTGATTTGAGATTTGTGTGGCTCTCCTACCTTTAACCCTTTCAACTAAGAGTTATGCACATAATTATCTTGTTTAAAGGCAAGTATCCTCCTATCAAAAGGTTTTGTGGCTTCAGAAAAATTGGAATCACTCAGACAAAGCTAGAATATCTTTTTTTTACATAATCATAATTGAACTTAAATGTAAATATAGTTATGTGTTCAGCAGGCATTTTGTGGTCAATATTTTTCTAGAATTTAAATTCACAATATGCAAATTATGGAACCAATCTACGTGTCCATCAACAGATGAATGGATTACAAAATTATTGGAGATCCACAAAATGGAATTCTACTCAGCAATAAAGAAAAACAAAATTATGTCATTTGCAGAAAAATGGAAGAACCTGGAGAACATTATGTTTAGAGAGATTAACCAATCACAGAAAGTGAAGGTTCATATGTTTTCTCTAATATTACTCTAAGGAGTAATTAGGATACCCGAGGGATTTTAGATAATGGAGGAGAAACCTCAGTGGAGCCAGGGAGGTGGTCTAGGGGAATAGGAGGGGGAAGAGTTAGGATCAATGAAGGAATTACTACCATTAACTTTGTGAAAATGCCAATGTCAGTCTCAATTCCCTGTATGGGGAAGAGGGAGAGTAGGATGGAGACAGGAGAGGGGTGGTGGTGGAATGACCAAGTGCTTTGTACATGTATATGTCACTGTCAATGCACCAATAAAAGTATATAAAATAAAAAATAAATTAAAAATAAAAACAAAGCACCTTTTAAGGTATAAAAGTGATTACCTTTGCCTTTAAGCAACTTATGGTGTGTTTGTATATTGGAAAATCAAGATGAATATATATATATTCATTTTGATTCATTGTATATATATATACATATATGTGTATATGTGTATATATATACAATCCTATAAGTAACACAAAACACCATTACGATAAATACAAAATTTAATTAGCTGCCTATGCTGTATGAGTTTCAGACTGAGGAATAGTAAGCAAGGTAGACAGAGATATGAACAAGGAAATTTACACATGATGCTTTAGTTGGTCACCTGTGGTCTGAATTAAATGGTAATAAGAATAAAGGTGTGAGAAAAAGAGATGCTTCAAAGAAAAAAAACCCACAAAAGTTTAAATTAAGTTTGACATGGTTTTAATATTAACATATATACACTGATTCTTGAAATAACATTTAAAATGGCTTTACTAAGATTATTTTGCACTTAAGATGAATAAATTATGTCACCTGGAAAAATACTTAAAACATCATTTTCTCATGATATTGAATAAGTATGAACCCTTTACTTCTGATATACTATAAAAATAGGCATCCTAGAGCCGGGCGTGGTGGCGCACGCTTGTAATCCCAGCATTCGGGAGGCTGAGACCGGAGGATCCGGGTTCGCGGCCAGCCTCAGCTACCTAGTGAGGCAATCTGCAACTTGGTGAGACTCGGTTTCAAAATAAAGAATAAAAAATAGGACTGGGGGTGTAGCTCGGAGGTAGAATGCCCCTGAGTTCAAATCCCCAGCACCGCAAAAAAAAAAAAAAAAAAAATAGGCATCCTAGTTATGCATTAAAGGCATGGCTATTTTTGTGTGTGACTTATAAATTAAAATTTGTATTAATTTATCTTTTGAAAATGAACATGCAGTCATTTCTCTATTAAGCATATTTTGAAAGACATTAATATATTAAGTGTTACACTGAGACGTTAGAAATCTGACATTTTTCGGTTCTATAAAACTAAATCTCTGTGGCCACGTGGTGTTGTCCTCAGAAAGGACAGGTTTAGATCACTTGTACTTCATAACTACAGGAATATCAACAGCCACACACTTATGTCTCTTGGTCTTTTTGCTTTCTGTCATTTCATTTTCCTTCTGACAAGGTCTGCCTTCAGCTTGTTTCTAATTTATTCTGAATAGCTGGATGAGAAAGCTAGAAAATATATAAGCTCATTAGAATTGTGACACATGAGTGATTATATTATATATGTGTGTGTTATATAATAATAAATTATATAATTTATTATAATTATCATAATAAAATATTAGCTTTATTTGTATGTCATAATACCAGTTTAGACTATTCAGAGGTCTTTTTGTTTCATTCCATATTTTCACTGTATTTTTGTCACTTTAGACAAAGATGAGTTACCTAGATGAGTTACCTTAGAAAGAATGAGGCATTTAGAAAATACAAAGATGTATAGGCTAAAGCCTCGTTACTTAAAATTAAAGTTGTTTTTTTTTAGTATAGTGAAACAACAATAACTATTAAACTTAATCATCTTCAGTAATAACCTATTTAATTAACCTAGACTAATTTCTGTACTTTAAATGTGCCTCAATATAATGAACATATACCCAAGACATAATTAAGCAATGTTAATGGTACATATGATTCTAAGTTGGACATTTTTACTAGCTCTACCACAAATTATACTAATAGTCTTTAAAATTAGTTATTAAGTGAACTGCAAATTGATGGCTAACTTCATACCTAAATAAATATAAATGTAGAACACTGCAAAAAATTTTTAAAATGTCTACAATTCTTAATTTCCTATTCCTGAATTACATGTTCATGTATTTGATAAGATTTCTAAAAAGTGTATGAGATCTCAAACTCTTTCTCTTTCATTTTGAAAACTTTGCTCTTAAACCAGTGGATAAAACAAGTATCATGTGTATGTCTGTGTGTATCTATGCAAATGCTTGCATATGTATGCAAATACATTTAACTAAGAAATAAATATTCAGATGAATACATAAATGTCAAGCTCAGTAAACTAGAAAAAGAAATTTCTGGGTTTTGTTCTCTATGTTTATTGTGGCTTAACAAAATGCTATAGTATTAGGTTGTTACTTTGTCTGCAAGACTACAACCTAAGAAAAGGACTATGTACAAGAAATCCCCTTGATAATAGGACACCAGGGTGTAGGAGTGAGGGACAGAGGGGATGGAGCAGATGTGGAGATGATAAATGGATGCATTACTGAGTCTACTGCATCTATTTGATTTCTTCATCCTCCAGGAACTTCTAAGAATCATTAAATGCATCTA
>PVLC010035872.1:0-16087 GCA_004027655.1 Graphiurus murinus | reverse complement strand
CTCCTCCTCCTCCTCCTCCTCCTCCTCCTCCTCCTCCTCCTCTTTCTCCCCCCCTCTTGCTTACAGCCTCCATGATGTGAGAGCAGGGCCCTTGGGCTCTCTTTCTGCTCCCCACACCATGCCCTAAGCTTCACAGACTTCACCTGGCCTAACATGGATGGAACCCCTGAAATCTCCAGAACTGTGAACAAATAAGTCTCCTGCCTCTAAGTCATGGTAGTCAGGTGTTTTTTGTTTTTTGGTTTTTGGTTTTTGGGTTTTTTTGCAGTACTGGGGACTGAACTCAGGGGCATTCTACCTCTGAGCTATACCCCCAGCCCTGTTTTTAATTCTTTATTTTGAAACCGAGTCTCACTAAGTTGTGGCATGCCTCACTAGGTAGCTGAGGCTGGCCGCGAACTCGGATCCTCTGGTCTCAGCCTCCCGAATGCTGGGATTACAAGCGTGTGCCACCACGCCAGTGTAGTCAGGTGTTTTTGATTGCCACAGTGAGAATGCTGACAGAAACAGTGATTTAAGCAGGAGAATCTATGATGCCTCCCACTGGCCTCTTTTTTTTTTTTTTTTTTTGCGGTACTGGAGATTGAACTCAGGGGCGTTCTACCTCCGAGCTACACCCCCAGCCCTATTTTTTATTCTTTATTTTGAAACCGAGTCTCACTAAGTTGCGGAGTGCCTCACTAGGTGGCTGAGGCTGGCCACGAACCTGGATCCTCCGGTCTCAGCCTCCCGAATGCTGGGATTACAAGTGTGTGCCACCATGCCTGGCTTCCCACTGGCCTCTTCAAGTCACCTCCTCCTCACCCCTGCCCTTCCCTACAACATGGGGCTCAAGACCCAGGTAGCAGGTAGAGGAACAAAATGTTCTTTGAGTAATGGAGAATGCTGCATAAATCTGTAACCCAACTAAGATAGAAAACAGAGAACTAGATAAGGTTTGAATTCCATCTCCTCTGTTTGACAGCAACCAGACAGGCCTGCAGCTCACTCTAGGGAGAGGGAAAAGGTGGTCTGTTGCCAAGATGTCCACTGCTGTGGTTTGAATGTGCCCCCAAAGTTCATGTGTTAGAAATGCAGTCCTCAGTACAACTATGTTGGGAAGTGAGGCTAATAAGAGGCTATTAGGTCATGATGTCCCTGTCCTCGTGAAGGATTAACCTTGTTATCATAGGAATGAGTTAGTTTTAACAAGTTTCTTGCTCTCTCAAATGTACTGTCCTGCCTTTCCCCCCCCCACCCCATGGAATGATGCAGCATGAAAGCCCTTGACAGATGCCAGTGCCAAACTCTGAGACTTCCCAGCCTCCAGAACAATTAGCCAAATAGACTTCTGTTCACTATAAGTTATAAACTACCCAGTCTCAGGCATTCTGTTATAGTGACAGAAAATGGACTAAGATACATGGTCGCCCCAAAGCAGGTATAAGGAAAGGCACATCAGACTTTTGAGAGATCCCGTGAATATCCTGAAAGTACCAGGAGGTTGGAGGTTGACAGGGAACAGGTCGGAAGTCAAGGAACCCGTGAGCCCAATTTTAAACTGCTTTTGCCCTCTGGTATTATAGGAATAATAAGCACTCTTACTATTGTTATTCTGTTGATATTATTTTATCATTTGATTTTCACTTTTTTTTTTTTTTTTTTTTTTTGCGGTACTGGGGATTGAACTCAGGGGCATTCTACCTCCGAGCTACACCCTCAGCCCTGTTTTTCATTCTTTATTTTGAAACCGAGTCTCACTAAGTTGCGGAGTGCCTCACTAGGTAGCTGAGGCTGGCCGCAAACCCGGATCCTCCGGTCTCAGCCTCCCGAATGCTGGGATTGATTACAAGTGTGCGCCACCACGCCCGGCTGATTTTTACTTTTAAAAAATCTGTGAAGGAGGGACTACTACCATTTTCATTTTACAGATGAGAAAACTAAAGCTCAGAAAAATTATGTAAGTGGCTCAGGGTCTGCAAAGTAGTTGTCCCTGCAGAGCAGGCTCGGGAATTGAGCTGGGGAAGGACTTTCCTCCCCCAGGGATGTTACCAAGGATGGCTTTCATTACCTGGTAGAACATGCTTTCTAAAAGGACCAAGGTATAAATTCCTGGCTGGTCTTAACTCAGTTGATTCCTAAGGGGGAGAGACTATGAATTGTATAAATAAACAGATGTGTGTGTGTGTGTGTGTGTGTGTGTGTGTGTGTGTATGAAATAGAAGGCTTACTGAAAAATCGGAGGCCCCACAGAAAGGAAACCCAACCCAAAGTTTCCAGACTTATTATTTCTGGCCTCACTGTATGTCACCACCACATTTCTTTCTTCTTTCACTTCCACTTTGTCCCCCAAAGTCACTCTTTTGCTGCAAAAATTTGTTCTTGGGAGGAAAAGATTGGATTCTGTGGACTCAGGTTCAAGTATTGTGGTGTGTGTGTGTGTGTGTGTGTGTGTGTGTGTGTGTGTGTGACTTTTAACACAATGGAGAAAGAAATGGGAAGATCTTTGGTGTGTGTCAAGCAACGCGAAGGACAATGAGTGGCGTGTTCCTAATAAGATGAATTCCATGTAGTATTTTGCAGAACAAATCAGGATATACAAGGAAGACAGGAACGGTCCATAGGATCGGCCATAGATCAGTTCCCTAGAAGCCGTGCCTGAGAGACAATCCTTGTGCTAATGAGTAACTGGTGGGTATGCTCAGGAGGACTCTAGCTTGAGTGAGGAATAGGGGTGGAGCAAAGGAAGAACTTACACAAAGACGGAGGTTTGGGGGAAGGAGGTGGACCTCTGCCTGATCCCATGAAGGGCTCTGGAGCATGGCTGGTTTTGTATAGGTTGTTCTACCCAGAAGCAAGAAATTTGAGCTGTCACATAGCCTCACTTCAGCCAGGCATTGGTCAGTAAGGGAGCTGCCACCTCCCAGCTATCTCCTGCTTCCTGCCTTCGAAACCTATGCCTGATACTACAGTCAAGTACATATGGTAGTTTTTTGGCTGCACTAGTTTTTTTTGTTGTTGTTGTTGTTTGTTTTTGTTTTTCTGGTGCTGGTGGTTGAACCCAGAAGCATTCTACCTCCAAGCTACACCCCCAGATCTCCTTTATTATTTTTTATTTTGAAACAGGGTCTCACTAAGTTGCTGAGGCTGTCCTCAATCTTGTGATCCTGTCTTAGCCTCCGAAGCACTAGAATTACAGACTTGTGTCACCATGGCCAGGTTTTTTTTTTTTTTTTAAATACACTAATTTTTTTGTGTGTGTTTTTTTGGTGTGTGTGTGTGTGTGTGTGTGTGTGTGAGAGAGAGAGAGAGAGAGAGACAGAGAGAGACAGAGAGAGACAGAGAGAGAGACAGAGAAAGAGAGAGAGACAGAGAGAGAGAGAGAAGTGGGGGGAGAGAGAGACCACTTTTATTTTGAAACAAGATCTTTTCTAGGTTGATGAGTCTATTTGCTGAAGCTGTCCTCAAACCTGCAATCCTCCTGTCTCAGCCTCCCATGTACTAAATTACACATATATGCCATCCCCATGACCAACTTCATTTCTGTTTTTTTAATAGACTAGTTTAAAAGCAATTTTAGGTTCACAGCAATATTGAGCAAAAAGTTCAATATTGAGAGTTCAAAAGTTTCGCATATGGGAACTGTGTGCTCAATACATGTGCTCTCTCCTTGACCACACACGCAGCTTCCCTCTCATCAACATCCCACACCAGGGTGGAACAGTTATAAAAAAGTCTTCTAGATGAGTGATGCTCTCCTGTAATCTCAGTGAGTCATCAGTGAACCTGCAATGACACATCATTATTGTCCAAAGTAACTACAGTAGTTTACATAAGGGTACTAGGGTTCACTCTTGGTGTTGTCTATTCTATGGGTTTGGACAAATGTATAATGGCATGTACCCACCATTATAAAACCACACAGAGTAGTTTCACTGCCTAAAAAGACTGCACTCTGCCTATTTATCTGCCCTGGGCAACCAATGACCTTTACACTGTTTCCAGGGTTTTATTTTTGCAGAATGTCATATAATTGAAATCACATGGCATGGAATCTTTTCACATTAGCGTCTTCGATTTAGCAATACACAACTGGAGTTTCTTCCATGACTTTTTATCGCTTGATCGTGCATTTCTTTCTGGATAATATATTCTGAATAGTATATTCCAGTGTTGCGATGTCCCACGGTTTATTAACTCATTCACCTACTAAGAGACAAGTTTTGACTGCTATGAGTAAAGCCATTTTATTATAAACATTCGTGTGCAGATTTTTGGGTGAACATTTTCAACTCCTTTGAGTAAACACAAAGGAATGTGATTGCTGGCTCATACAGTGCGAGTATGTTTGCTTTTATAAGAAACAACCGCAGTGCCTGTACGGTTCTTCATTCCCGCCAGCCTTGAGAGTCCTCAATGCACACTAACCCACTTGGCGTTAGCGTTCTGAACTTGGGCCACTCTGGCAGGTATGCAGTGGGACCTCATTGTTTTAATTTGCATTTTTTTTTTTTTTTTTTTTTTTTGCGGTACTAGGGATTGAATTCAGGGGCGTTCTACCTCCAAGCTATCCCCCTAGCCCTATGTTTTATTCTTTATTTTGAAACCAGGTCTCACTAAGTTGCAGAGTGCCTCACTAGGTAGCTGAGGCTGGCCTCGAACCCTGATCCTCCGTCTCAGCCTCCCAAATGCTGGGATTACAAGCGTGTGCCACAACGCCCAGCTTAATTTGCATTTCTCTAATAACACATGATGCAGGGCATCTTTTCACATGCTTACTTGCCGGGAGCCAGCCCTCAAAGAAGCAGTAGAGCCTGGGGGGTCCCTTGTTAGGTGGGGATCGAGACGAGGTCAAGAGCGAGTGAGAGTACGCTTACACACCATGTATGTTAAGACGCATCTGTTTTAATTCATCTCATGAGTGATATTTATGCTCATTACAACAAGGTATACAAAAAAAAGGAATTTTTACAGCCTTGTTTTTCCTGGAGTTAAGTGGATACATCTTTAATTGGAAAGGCTATTTCCTATTGTGTTTGCTAAGATTAGGGGAGCAGCGGAAAAAATACAAAAGTATAAATGAATTATTCTTTTAGTAGAGAGCAGGCACAGCAAAGGAAGAGCAGGGGGTAAAGGTTAAAGCGAAGAGGAACTATTCATTAGATAAATCTTTCCTATTTGCTCAGGCAGCTAAAAGTAGCTAGTTAATAAATAGGTAAGCAGAAAGTTTAGCAAGCTTTCTGTCTTAAAGCTTCCTTCTGTCTTATGATAAGAAACCTAAGTTCTCTTGACTCAGCTGCCGGTATTCGTAGAGTTAATGGATACCTCTGAGCCAGGCCTAGGCCTTTGTTCTCCTGATGACAGCATCCTGAGCCTCTTAAAAAACCTTTTTTAATGTGGAAGCAAAGCCCAAATTTCCAGAATAAAATAATGTAAAGCGAGAAATGTCACACGTCCTTTATTTAGCAGGCTGAGCCTTGCTCCAAGCGCAAACTGGTTAAGGTAACGTCGCACTTACTTTCCATCTGTATTTTGTCTGCCATAAGATGTCTGTTCAGGTATTTTGCCCATTTTTTACTTTCTTTTTCTTTTTCTTTGCAGTACTGGAGCATTGAACCTGGGGTATTCTACCACTGAGCTACACCTCCAGCCCTTCTTAGTTTTACTTTTTAATTTTGAGACAGAGTCTCACTAAGTTGCATGGCTGGCCTCAAATTTGTGATCCTCCTATCTCAGCTTCCTGAGTCACTGAGATTAATGGAGGCTATTTCCTTTTTTGAGTGTTGAATTTTAAGAGTTATTTGTGAGCCAAAGGCTGCCGCCCACTGAAGCTTCTGGTGTCACAGCCTGAGAGGAACCTCTGAGGCTGCAGCTGCCCAGGGCTGTGTCTGCCACGGCCACCCACACACGCTCATTCCCTTTGCCCTGAAGCAGCCCTAGGCACTGGCCCCAACACAAAAGGAGATTATGAATCAAGCAGATAAACACCAGTGAGAAGTCGCATCAGACCTTAGTGATGAGCCCCCAGAAGGTTCAGTGAAAGATCATCACAGCAGCTACGAGGCAGGCTGTCCCATGGGACTAGGGTATCTTCAATGGTACAAACGGGGCAGTTGGTGCCACCATTAGTGGTATGGCTTGGGTTGGTGGGGAGTCTGCTGGTGACCAAAACAGCTGTCCAACTGTGCCTTCCACGGGGATAGGGCTGGTGAAAGGGGGCACGTGTGCTGTGACTGGAGCTGTTACAGCTGTTGGGTCTGTTGTTGTAAACCAAGTGCCTTTAACAGGAAAGATGACAAAGCTCACCAAGATTTGGAGACACACTGGCTCTCAGGAGCAGGATGGGGCCAGTGGCGTTGGGTTGCTAAATTATGGACTGCAATGGAGTCGCCTGTTCTGGATGTTTATCTTCTAAACTGTGGTGTTTAAAGCATTGATGACTGGCCCTCATCTAAGAAGAAGAGACCAGCCAGGTGTGGTGACCCATGCCTGTAATCCCAGTACTTGGGAGGCTGAGACAGGAGGATTGCAGTTTCAAGGCTAGCCTCAACAACTTAGCAAGATTCTCAGCAACCTAGCAAGACCCTCTTTTTTTTTTTTTTTCTTCAGTACTGGGGATTGAACTCAGGGGCATTCTACCTCCGAGCTCTACCCCCAGCCCTATTTTTTACTCTTTGTTTTGAAACAGGGTCTTACTAAGTTGCGGAGGGCCTCACTAGGTAGCTGAGGCTGGCTGTGAACCTGGATCCTCTGGTCTCAGCCTTCCAAATGCTGGGATTACAAGCATGCGCCACCATGCCTGGCTAAGCCCCTCTTTTGAAAACAAAAAAATAAAATAAAATAAAAAGGGCTGGGAGTATAGCTTGGAGGTAGAATGCCTCTGGGTTCAATCCCTAGGACCACAATCAATCAATCAATAAACAAACCAATGCCAGCAGAGTGTATGAAGGATTTTCATACTCAAGTTCTGTTGTGGGATAACCCGGTCCCACTCGTGGGTCCTTGGCATCCGTGATAAAAAGAATTTTAACACGTGCCATTTAGGAACAAAAAGTAGGAATTTATTTAGGAAAATAAGGGAAAGGGGAGAAAAACAGGTGAGCAGACATCTTCCTGTCCAGATGCGCTTCCCAGGTCCCAAGAGAGCGAGGCGTGGTTAACTCCTTCCTTTATAGGCTTTTAAGAGGGGTGAGCACAGAAGAGGTCTGGACCTCCTCCTTCTTCAGGTATTGGTGGGCGACAGGTAGGCGGCCCAAATTGAGTAGGTGGTCCAAATTGAGTCCTTCCTCTTTCTCAGGTTTCAAGATGGGTCTGCCCTTGGCTGTAAATTTCTGGTGTCCTTGGCCCCTGACTCCTAGGTGGGGGGCAGGGCCTAAGGAACTTCCAAAGGTGGAATGGAGGCTGCCGCGCTTCAGTTCCAGGTGTTTATATTAAAGTGATAGCTGTATTTTTCCTTCCCATTTGTCTCCTTCCTGCCTGATTATTTCTTCTATCCTACATCAGTTCCAGCTTTTTCTCTGATAAAATGTTACATTTATTCAGTTGTAACTGAAGATATGTATGTTTGAATAATTACTGCAAGTCTTTCAGTGTGAAAATTGAATTTAGTAGATGATCTTTACAATTCCAAGCGCCAGGTAACTCACATGCCCCTTACAAAGAGAACCTTGAACTACATAAACCAGACCTTTGATTTGCCTAAGAGTTTCAGGTAGCATAGTTTCTTAAAACCATAGTTGCTTAGGCCAACTTTTTTCTTAATTAAGCTGGCAACAGTAGCAGGAATTTGAGCAGTTTAAAAGAAAAGATAAATGATTTGATGATACTGTTGATCATCTTTTTTTTTTTAAATATCCATTGTATTCATCTAATCATTGGTGACTTGCAAAAGAAAACATCTTTTCTCATACCTTAAGTATGTGTAGTTCTTAGAATCATCTATGGAATCTTTTTTCTTTTCTTTTCTTTCTTTCTTTCTTTTTTTTTTTTTTTTTTTTTTTGTGGTACTGGAGATGGAACCCAGAGGCATTCTACCTCCGAGCTACACCCCAAGTCCTATTTTTTGTTCTTTATTTTGAAACAGGGTCTCACTAAGTTGCAGAGGGCCTCACTAAATAGCTGAGGCTGGTCTCGAACCTGGATCCTCAGGTCTCAGCCTCCCAAATACTGGGATTACAAGCATGTGCCACCATTCCTGGTTCTATGGAATCTTTTAAAGGTTGTGAAATTAGTTTTCCCTCTTAAGAATCTCAAGAGTAGTGGGGTAAAGGTATGTCTTGCTATCAGTGGATAACACAGTGCTCATTAGCTGTTCTGTTAGTAATTAAGACCACATTGTACTCTTAGACCTGGGTTCATGCTTCATCATTAGCACACCCCACAGTGCCTAAGGAACATTTCTTAGCTGGTCAGAAGCTATGTCGGTAGAGTTTTATATTAATGAGGAATAAATATTAATTAATTTTAAGTTCTTAAAAATTACCTAAAACATCCAAAATATAAAAAAGAATTATTCATGTCTATTCTGTCTTTAGAGTGTCTTAAATTAGCAGCACTCAGCCAGGAGTGGTAACCCTGGCTTGTAATTCCAGTATTTGGGAGGCTGAGACCGGAGGATCGCAGTTTGAACCTTAGCAAGTAGTGAGACTTTCATCAACCTAGCAAGACCCTGTTTCAAAATAAGTATTTAAAAATAGGGCTGGGGATATGGCTCAGAGGTAGAAGGCCTCTAGGTTCAATCCCCAGCATTCCTCCAAAAAAAGGCTGGGGGTGTAGCTCAGAGGCAGAATGCCCCCAGGTTCAATCCCTAGGACCACCCCCCCACACACACCCACATTATCAGCACCCCCTCACTTAAAAAAAAAAGGCCACAAGTCAGGAATATGTCTTCATATGTATTAGGGTATTTACATAACTTGAATATCACTCTCTCTTTCAATGTATGGTCTTTATTTCATTCTTGAAAGCAGTACTATTTGAGCAGTGAGACTGAGCAGAGATTGTGGCCCCGGGTCCAACCCCAGGGGTTGCAAGTCACATGTCCCAGGCTTCTGAGGACAGAGGAAGTACCCTTAGTTACCAGCTCACACAGTGGACATCGGCTCCTTTGGGCCAGTAAGCACTTCTTGGACGCTGTCAGATCATTTTACAGACTTTGGCTGTCATGTGATGGTGTGGGCTGGCTGGGTCAGGTGGTTCATCCACATTAATTCAGCTCAACTGAGCCAGGCTTTTCCCCCAAAGCTGTGTCCTGGCGAACTTTGCCTCTTTAACATTGTGACCTACACAGAATGTCATTCCTTAGGGTACACTGATAGACAGGTTGATAAAGAGGAGTCAGAAGGCCCCCTGGAGGCCTCAGTGAGTGACAGAAGAAACCCTCTGGATGCCCCTGAGATAGGTTGGTAACTTTGGATGGACGGCCCCCTGCTGTCCTGGGCCTCCAGCTCCTTATCTTAAAAACAGTGAGTACAACTCAGTAAGCATAGACTTCCTCCAACTTTCACAGAGCAGCTAGCTGATTTAGGGCTTCCCAAACTGGAGTGCTTTGCTTAACCTTGGGAGGCGGCCAAAGGGAGGTGTCAGGGAGCCCCCAAGAACACCCTGTTCTGACCACAGACCCGAACAAACCTAACATATCCTTGAAGGCCCCACGAGGACCAAGGGATTGACCAAAACACCCTAAATCATCCTGTGACCACCAGACTGATGTCATCTCACAGACTTCCTCCGACCCATCCGCACGAAAGTCTCTTACAAAAGAGGAGTCACAAACCCCAAATGAGTCTCCTTCGCTCTGGAGATGGCCCACTATTGTGCAATCAACCACATCTGGGAAGTTGTGGGTTCAATCTGGTCTATGCAAAAAAGCAACAGCAAGGCATTGAGGGAGCTGAGACATGGCTTTATTTCAGCTTCAGCATGCTGAAGTAGGAGGCCTAGGTCTCCAACACCCAGTGGCTGCCAGCTGAGTACAAGAGGGCTCCTCAAGGGACTTCCAGAAGGGGCTTTCGCCCAGTGGACAGTCCCTGTCCAGTTTATACCCCAAAGCAGAACAAAGATGGCAGCGTGCCAGGGCACAGAGTGAACAAAGATGGCACGGTGCTGGGGCACAGGGTTGACAAAGGTGGCGTCGTGTCTGGGGCAAGATGGCATCTTTAAGAACATGCGTAGTTACTTTTTACATAACAGTGACATTTAGTAGAGGGAGACAAGGGAGCCTAACTAGCACCATGTTCGGACTGTCCCCACGCCCACCTTTTCCTTCAGATATATATTTCTCACTTTCCCAAACAAACCCGTCTTAGCTCTACTCTTCATCTTGGAAGTTTTTTTCCAGTTTGCATCCCTACCATGGGGCAAACTTGGATTTCACAGCGTAGGATAGTTTTTGTAAACCTTCAGGAACTGACTTGGAGTGTTTACTTTTTTTCTTTCCAAGGAAAGACAATAATAGCAACTACTGCTGACATTTTCTATCACATCATTTCCAGAAAGAAAGGACAGAGTAACTTGAAAAAAGCATTGGAGGAAATGATCTCAGAATACAAGGCAGTCCTTTCTAGGAGAAGGGGGTTGCATCTTTACTTCAGCATAGGCACTGTGTCCTGGCTTTCTTCTTCATTTAAAAAATAAATAAATACAGCCTCAGCTACCTAGTGAGGCACTCTGCAACTTAGTGAGACTTGGTTTCAAAATAAAGAATAAAAAATAGGGCTGGGGGTGTAGCTCGGAGGTAGAATGCCCCTGAGTTCAATCCCCAGTACCGCCAAAAATAAATAAATAAATAAATAAATAAATAAATAAATAAATAAATAAATAAATAAATAAACACCACCACACGCTTATAATCCCAGTACTTGGGAGGCTGAGGCAGGAGGATCCAGGTTCACGGCCAGCCTCAGCTATTTAGTGAGGGTCTCTGCAACTTAGTTAGACCCTGTTTCAAAATAAAAATTATAAAATAAGACTGGGGGTGTAGCTCGGAGGTAGAAAGCCCCTGGGTTCAATCCCCAGTACCGAAAAAAACCAAACCAAAACAAAACAAAAAAACCCTGCTTTATGGTATAATCTATGTACTGCATGATGCACTCAGTTTAACGGTACAATTTAATAATCTATAGCAAATTTATAGGGTTGTGCAACCACCCCTACTCTCTAATTTTAGAATATTTTCATCATCCCCCAACGAAGCCTAATACTCATTTGCTGAGGCTTCTGGTCCCACCTACCTGGTCCAGGGAACCACTAATCTTTTGAGTCTCTTTTACAGATTTGATTTTTCTCTCTTATAGATTTCATGTAATGTAATCATGCATTAAATGGCCCTTTGTGTCTGGCTTCTTTTATTTAGCATAATGTGTCAGGAATCTCCCATGTTGCAGCTTGGATCAATGCTTCCTTCCTTCTTATCCTTCAATAGTCTCTCACTCTAAGGATACACTACATTTTGCGTATCCATTCACCTGTCAAAGGACACTTGTTTGTTTGTTCATCAGGGGACATGTGGGTTGTTTCCACTTGTTGGCTATTATAAGTAATGCTGCTACGAACATTTTCATACACTTTTTCGGATGGACCATATGTCTTCATTTGTTTTGCCTACGCAGTTGTCTTGGTCAGAATTCTCACTCCCATAATCCAGAAAGCTTGACGACACAACTTAGAAGAAGAAGGATTTATTTGCACACGGTGTTTGGAGATTTGGGGTTCAGTCTATTTGCGGCCGAGCCTGCAGATCTCAGGACACGACAGCAGGAAGCAGAGAGAGGAAGAGAGCACAGGGTTCTGGCCTCACATCACAGAGGCTGGAAGCAGAGAGCCAGCAAGCAAGGGGACCCAAAGACGAAAGCACAATCCCCAGGGCCACACCCCCAGGGACCCACCTTCTCCAGCCACGCCCACCAGCCTAGCTTACCACCCAGTAAATCCATTACCATGGATTTATCCACTGATGAGATGACGACCCTCACCACTTAACTACATCAATTGTGAACATTCATACATGAGCTCTTCAAGGGGACATTCTACATCTAATCATAAAAAGTCATGTGCCACACAATGATGTTTGAGTCAACGAAGAACTGCATGCTCAATGGTGGTCCCATAAGGTTAGATCACCTACTTATGTTACAGATTCTTAGTTTGTGTAATGTTCTCTGCGATGTGGACAAAACAATGGAATCGTCCAAAGATGTATTTCTCGGAATGTATCCCCACCGTTAAGCAACACTCGACCACATACCTGTTAGAGGAATCGCTGGACGTGGCTGGCAGAAAAATGGAATTTGTGACTATGTTACTTTACATGCAAAAAGTATTTTGAAGATGCGATGAAGGGCCTTGAGATTGGGAAGTTATCTTGGATTATCAAGGTAAGCCAAACAGAGTCACAAAGATCATCATAAGGGAAGAGGGTCAAAGAGGGAACATGTCAGAACGATGAAGCAAAACATGAGAAAGACTCATCGGGCCGTTGCTGGCTATGAAGATGGAGGGATGGGGGAGGCCACGAGTCAAAGGACACGGTGCCCCTGAGAAGCTGGAAAAAGGAAGGAAACAGCTGCCTTCAAGAACTTCAGAGGAAGCCGGGCGTGGTGGCGCACGCTTGTAATCCCAGCATTCGGGAGGCTGAGACCGGAGGATCCGGGTTCGCGGCCAGCCTCAGCTACCTAGTGAGGCACTCCACAATTTAGTGAGACTCGGTTTCAAAATAAAGAATAAAAAATAGGGCTGGGGGTATAGCTTGGAGGTAGAATGCCCCTGAGTTCAATCCCCAGTACCGCAAAAAAAAAAAAAAAAAAAAAAAAAAGAACTTCAGAGGAACACAGCCCCATCCAGACCTTGATCTTAGCCCAGTGAGAACCATTTAAGACTTCCAACCTCCAGAACTGTCAGAAGATAAATTTGTGTTGTTTTAAGCCACCCAATTAGTGACAATTTGTTGCAGCAGCTGCAAGAGACTATTACACTGAGTCTTACGGTGACCCTAACCTCACTTTCACATCTGACAGACCTGTGCAGGAAGGTGCCCTGGCTTGGGATTAAGAGCACAATCTACCTGGCGTGGTGGCTCATGCCTTTGTCATTCCAGCACTTGGGAGGCTGAGACAGGAGGATTGCAGGTTCAAGGCCAGCAGCACACGGTAACTTAGAGAGACCTTGTTTCAAAATAAAAAATAAAAAGGGCTGGGTGTTTAGCTCAGTAGTAGAATGCCCCTTTGTTCAATCCCCAGTAGTGAAAATAAATAAATTAATTAATTAAATAAAAGCCTGCTTAAGCCTTTAAGTCATTTTTTCCTTCCATCAACTCCATTCAAATCTCAAAGTTCTTAAGACCATGTTTCCTCTGTAGTCCAAGCTAAAGATTTCAAGGAAGTTCCCTCCCTAGAGAATTTTTTGTGGGAACACTTTGCCCAAGTTCCTGGCTGAGGAAGACAGAGCAGCTCTGCCAAACTCCTTTAACAGACTTTCTGGTTCCCTCAAGTACCTCTTGTTCAACATCACTGTTTAGTCCAGAAGCAAGAGACTGGGATGTGGTTGTATCCATTTTCTCAAAACAGCGCGAGCACTTAGCAAATTTTGGCTGAATATCAGATGAATGAGGTCAACTGATACAGTCAGAGAATATCACTTTGAGAACCCTCCTGTTCCAACTTCTGGTGAATTTCTAGAATGAATGACACCCCCTCTGACTTTTGGCTGTAGAATTTTGGAACTGAAATAACTTTGGCAATGATACAGCCCAGGACCCTCGTTTTTTAAAAATAAAGAAATCAAGACATGAAAAGATACACAATGCCTATGATCACATGTGCAACATAGAACCACAAAGCGGCCCTTCTGGTTTCCAGTTCAGAGGCCTCTCTATGGGGGTGAAAGAGTTGAATATTCTGGGTTGAGTCTGGGCTGACCTCCAGACATGCCCCAAGAGAAATAAAACCCAAATTCCTATTATTATCTCATCTCATTTTCTTGCACTTTCTCTCTCACATAAAACCTTTTAAAATTTGGTGTTCAATTAATCAAAGAAATACGACCAGATATTATCTCTCATCCCATCTATCTTCAGCCCCCAATGAGAATGAAAGAACATTGGTAAAAATCTCCTACCGTTTTTAGTTAAGGTACTGGAACACCTGATTTTCCAAACTGGGGCTGAATTGTAAAAGTAGTGAGATTGGCTTGTGATCCTCCATGAAACATACACACACTATAGTTAACATCAGAACAGAGTTCCTCTTTTGTCTTCTTTCTTTCTGACAAAACATTTGGTTAAGAGTCAGATCACTGACTGAGGATATAAAAAAGTCAAAACAGGAAGCAAGACATGACTAGCAGAGCACTATGTTCAGCAAAAGGCTCAAGTAACTTCCAGCTCTTGTGAGTGAGTGAGTGAGTGAGTGAGTGAGTGAGTGAGTGAGTGACAACCTGGAATCAGTGAAAAAAAAGGCTATGCAGACTGCACAGATAATCACCTCCATTATATCATTCAGGGAAGGGGGGTGCTGGTGTTCTTATTGTGCCAGTATTCGAAAATTGCTTCAGTATTGATTTCCAATAAAAATGTAAGAGGCAGTCAGAGTCCGGATGCATCTCAGGCACTCAGGCAAGAGAAAAATGCAGCTTTTCCTGTTACACTTCAGAACTCCCCCTCCCCTCTCCTTTGCCTTGCTGTTAACCCGTAGTAAGAATGTAGGGGCAATTAAAGCCTTTAGCCTTAAAAATACATACAGGCAATTAAAGTCTTTAACCCTAAAAATATATAGAAGCAATTAAAAGCCCTAAGATCACAGTGACTCTGCCTGGCCCATTTTAAGGCCATAAAGGTAGCAAGAGCCTCATGCCTTGCTCTTAGAGATTATACACAGCTACACTGGGTGCTATTAGTCCCTCTGTTTCTCTCCTCTTCTTTGTGACCTGGCCTTGGTATGTGAAATGTAAACTCCATGTGTTACTCCAAAGTACCCATAATTGATAGGTAACTGTTACAGCTCCATACAACAGAGGTAGAAAAAGATAGATTATTAACCCCTGTACTTAGTAAGTACACTGTCCAGAGACAAAAAGGCAACACCTGCCCAAGAAATAAGTTACTAGCCCATTGTCTTGGTAACGCTGATAAGAACATTCCAAAAAGAAGTGTTAGGAAATATCAGGACAAGGAGTGCATAGCTCGACAGCAGGAATAGAATTTATTTTGGCATAAAGTCTGGAAGGGGGCACCTGACTGGGAGAGAGTCCACAGGAGTCAGGCTAGGGGTTTTTATGGGCATTAGAAGGGAGGGGGACTGAGGCAGGCATGTATTTCTCCAATTGGTGAGCTTGACAGCTGGCCAGAGCAGGTGAATTTATGAGGCTGGGGGCAGGTAGACAGAAGCATTTTCCCGTCACTCCAGCAGTCGTTTGTTCTCAACCTCCTCCAGTCAGGGCTCACAGTCAGATCTCACAGTGCCCACAAGAAGGGCTGGGGTCTGAGACGGCGGAGAGCATGCCAGGATATCGTCCAGGCATGCTGCTCTTCTTCTCTTCCCTTTCTAATTCCTACGGACTTTGTAATAAAGATTTGTTTAAGCTGCAACCAAGCTATTAGTTTTAATTTCCTGATTCAACATATCCATTTGAATCAAGGAAAAAGAGCCCACAGCGCCATTACAACCATAACGCTTATACTATTATTCCTACACTTGAGCAAACATTCTTATGTTACCCCCTAGAACTATATGATTTTGTCAATGCTGTTTACCTATGAAAAGCTGTAATTATAGTTCTTACTGACTGGTAAATTCTGAATTTCACTCCGATAGTAAGGGTTTAGTTAATATATGCAACTGTGATGTTGATTATTACTGACGTTTTTGTAAGTTACGTATGATTCCTAAGTATCTTCTAAAAACATAAAGCTTAAGAGGAAAGTTTACTAAGCTGGTGTCCTCTAAACAAAAATTGTTAATAGTAACAAAATTATTCTTTTAAGTTTATATTTATGTATTCTCAAACTGTATGACCATTTTTGGGGGGGATTGAACTCAGGGGCATTCTACCTCCGAGCTATACCCCCCGTCCTATTTTTTATTCTTTATTTTGAAACAGGGTCTCACTAAGTTGC